>VUQI01018925.1:0-34467 GCA_015106735.1 Paratilapia polleni | reverse complement strand
ACTACTCTTTCAAGAATTTTAGAAATAAAAGGAAGGTTAGAGATCGGCCTATAATTAGCTAAGACAGTTGGGTCAAGAGACGGCTTTTTAAGTAATGGTTTAATTACTGCCGTCGAAGTTTAGGTAGCTGCTCTGCATTGTGTTGGCACATGGCATTGAAGAGGATAAAAGTGGAGGAATTACATCCTTAAACTTAGTTACAGCACTTTCAGAAAGACATCTACTGTAATAAAATTTATTCCCCACTGCTGTGCAATCCATTATTGTAAATTCAAAAGTTACTAAGAAATGATCAGATAAAAGAGGGTTTTCAGGGAATACAGTTAAATGTTCAGTCTCTATGCCATATGTCAGGACAAGATCCAGGGTGTGATTAAGGCGGTGGATGGGCTCATTTACATTTTGAGAGAAGCCAATCAAGTCTAATAATAAATTAAATGCAGCATTGAGGCTGTCGTTTTTGGCATCTACATGAATGTTAACATCACCCACTATGATTATTTTATCTGAACTGAGCACTAACTCAGATAAAAAGTCTGAGAATTCAGATAAAAACTAAATATAAGCAACTAACATGGAGTTGTCTGTTTTCACCAAAACGTGTTGCCCACGGAGATATGGCAGAAAATTTTGTAACGCTAAGAACGCTGCCTGCAGCATGAGCACATGTATGTGAGCCCGAGCCAGCTTCCAGGACCAAATACCCTGCCCATCATATTTGCGCCCCACCCTGTCAGGGATGCATCTGTGGTCAGGGTTACCCTGGATGACACCGTCCCCAGAGATACTTTCATAGCAAGAGCCAATGGGTGCCTCTATGGCTAGAGAGCCGCAATACACCATGGTGTTATTATTACACTGCAGCAGAGACAATGTCGAGGGCACAGACCTAAAGACGTGACCCAAGGCTAAAAAACCCTCATCAGGATAAGCAGCCCCAAATGCACCACAGATATTATTAGGCCATGAGGCTGAGGAGACGGAGACCGAATGCACAGCTTTCCCCAGCTGAAAAAGATAGAGACTGAGTGAATGACACGATCCTCTGCTCTGAAAGTGTGACACAATAAGAGTTTGGATTTATATTGAGCCCCAGATACATTGTGTGGCTTCCAAGCGGCTCTTTTCCTGGTTGATCTTGAAGCCGAGCTCCGTGAGGTGATTTACCGCCACACTGGAATTTCTGATCACCAGTTCCTGTGACCAGGAGTATGTCAGATAATTGCCTATGTAAGAGAATATCCTGATGCCACTGTTTCTTAATGGAGACAACACTGCCTCCACACATTTGCTGAACACCCTCTGAGCTAAAGACAGCCTGAATGGGATAGTTTGAAACTTCTATGCTATGCTCTGACAAGCAAGCCTGAGGTATTTCCTGTGCAGAGGAAAATGGCGATGTGAAAATATGTGTCTGAGAGGTAAATTTTAACAAACCAATTGGCTGGGTGAATTGAGCGACAGAGCACTTTGTGTGTGAACATTCTGAAGGTGTACTTTCTTAAATATTTGTTTAATACATGCAAATCCAATATAGGATGGAGTGATCACCTGCCTTTCTTCGGAATGAAGAAACAGCGGGAGCCCAAGCTGGGCCTCCTCGCTTGGGACCGCTCTGATCACCTGTAACAAAGATGCAATTTCATCCTCTAGGATGTTTGCTGAATCTTCACGGGCCACTGAAGTCAACTCTCCGTTGAATTTCGGTGGTTTCACAGCAAACTGTAGTCTGTACACTTGGGAAATGGTAGACATGAACCAGGGATAGACTGCACATGCATGCCACCACTCCAGCCGAGCAGAGAGAGGGCCCTTGACGACACAGGTGTGATGCTCGATGTAGTTTCTCACAGGAAGAAAGCAAGAATGAGTAGGGAGGGGCAGGTCAGCCGTGTTAGTATGAGGGGCGGAGTCCTGAGCACAGCTCGACTGTTACAGACTGACATGGTGTCATTGGAGCTTCCGCAGTTGGTCACATCAAAGCAATTCCCATAGTGAAACACTGAGCGAAGTTAGAAAAAGAACTGATAGTTGTATCAGTATACAACCTAGCTGTAAAAACTCACACTGTTAATATTTTTTAATTTTTGTGATCCAGGTGAGTAAAGATGAGATGACCGTGATCTGGGCTCCTCCTGAGAATGATGGAGGAAAGTCAATCACTGGCTACATCCTGGAGAGGAAAGAGAAGAGGGCAGTACGTTGGGTACCTTGCAACAAGAGCCCAATTTCTGAGAGACGCATGAAAGTAACCAACCTGATTCCAAACCACGAGTATCAGTTCAGAGTGAAAGCCGAGAACGAAGTCGGCCTGGGAGAGCCCAGCAAACCCTGCAGACCAGTTCCAGCCAAAGATCCTATTGGTGAGTATATAGTTGCTGTCATAGTTCAGGTATTCAAAATGTTTCTTGTTTTTTTTTTTTTTAATTTGTGGTAGGGCCAAAGAACCTAAATTTTACAGGAAATATACAATGCCAGATAAGGAGACTTAAGACTTGATAAGCTTCTCGCTGGTCTTTGTATATTCTTTGTATATTTCAGTATTTATAATGAACTTTGTTACATTGTCTCTACCTACAGAGCCACCTGGTCCCCCTGCAGGCCTGAAGGTGGCCGACAGCACAAAGACCTCCATCACTCTATCCTGGTCTAAACCCGTGTATGATGGTGGCGCCCCAATCATCGGCTACAGCCTGGACATGAGGCTGAAAAGTGAGGCAGACCCTGAGAATCCCACAGTGGGCTGGAAGAGAATTGATACCCATGGCCCACTGGTGCTCACAGAGTTCACTATCAGCCAACTCGATGAGAAGCAGGAGTATGAATTCAAAGTGTCTGCCCAAAACCAGGTGGGCTGGGGACGACATGCCTATTTAAAGGAGGCAGTGTCTCCCAAGGAGATCCTGGGTAAGAACATCTACTTTCTAAAGCCATCAGATTCTGTGCCTCAATAAAGCTATTTTATTATAGTACATTGTAAATGTTTTGAAGTTGATGACACTCAACATTCATGTGTTTTTATGGTAACAGAGGCTCCAGAAATTGAGCTGGATGCCAGTCTGAGGAAAGGCCTGTCTGTGAGGGCTGGTTGTCCTATAAGGCTTTTCGCTGTGATCAGAGGAAGGCCTGCCCCCAAGGTTACATGGAAGCGCCTGGGTGTGGACAATGTAGTCCGCCGAGGTCATGTGGACCAGGTTGACACCATGTCCTTCCTGGTCATCCCTGAAAGCACCAGAGAGGATTCTGGAAAATATTCACTGACTCTGTCCAACTCAGCTGGAGAGAAAGCTGTATTTGTCCGTGTCAAAGTCCTTGGTGAGAAACAAAACCCAAATGTCAAACTTTGACTTTTCTTTTCTGGTCACTAACAAGTAAACTGTAATATGTATGATTTTTAATTTTTCCACAGACACTCCTGGTCCTGTTGGCGGCCTGGATGGAACTGATGTCACCAAGACAACAGCTCAGCTCTCCTGGTTGCCACCAGAGAATGATGGAGGCAGCCCCATCATCAGCTACATTGTGGAGAAGCGGGAGGTGGATAGGAAGACCTGGACCAAGTGCACAGAGGACCTGAAGAAGACCAGCTTCAAGGTCACCAACCTGACACCTGGCATTGAGTATTACTTCAGGGTCATTGCCTGCAACAAGTACGGCATTGGAGTTCCTCAGGACTCGCCCCGGTCCTACTTGGCTGTTGACCCCATCAGTGAGTGTCACCACAGACTATTCATCCTTTGTTCTTCTGCCTCTGATTTTTTTTCTCTTTTGTTTATTGTTCCTAACCTCTGCTGTGTGTTGCATCCAGGTGAGCCAGACCCTCCAAAGAAGATGGATGTGTTAGAGATCACCAAGAATAGCGCCACACTGGGCTGGCTAAAACCACTCAGAGATGGAGGTGCCAAAATCAATGGTTATGTGGTGGATTACCAGGAGGAGGGTGCACCCGAGGACAAGTGGACACCATACTCTGTGGTCAAAGACCTGACTATCGTGGTGGTTGGTCTCAAAGAAGGAAAGAAGTACAAGTTCAGAGTGGCAGCCAGGAACTCAGTGGGAGTCAGTTTGGCTCGAGAGGCAGAGGGGATGTTTGAAATTAAGGAGCAGCTCAGTGAGTAGACCAGTCTAAAAATCTCCTCATACTAGTATGGATGATAGTAACTGACATATTCTAATTGATGTAGGTAAAATGAAAAAAATCCATATGATAAAAAACAAAAAGTTGAAATCATCTCAAATACTGAAGTAAATATTAATGTTTCTTCTTCCTTCCAGTGGCTCCAAAGATAATCCTGCCTGACATTGTGACAGTCAGAGCTGGATCCAAGATGGTGATTGAGGCTATTGTGGCAGGTAAACCTGCTCCCGTCTGCAAGTGGAAGCAGGGCAATGAGGACGCGCTGACCTCTGACCGCCTGTCTATTGTAAAGACACTGACGACCTGCACACTTATTATCAAGAATGTAACAAGAAAGGATAGTGGTTACTACAGCCTGTCAGCTGAAAACAGTACTGCCCAGGTTAATCAGATTCTAAGAGTCATCATCATGGGTAAGTTAGAACACCAGAAACTTTTAAAGCTGCTCGTTCTTGAAAACATATCAACAACTTAAAATGATGAATAACGTAACAGTGATTAGGTGTGTAAGTTGCCTTCCTTTCATCATCAACGTGTCATACTGCGTGTCTCAGACATCCCAGGACCCCCTGAAGCTCCTTTAGAGATCACTGAACTGGACATCGATGCCTGCACGCTACTCTGGAACTCACCACAGGAGGATGGTGGCAGCAACATCACGAACTACATTGTGGAGAAGTGTGACATTAGCCAGGGAGACTGGGTGACTGTTTCTACATCTTGCACCAAGACCAGTTTCAGAATGACCAAACTGACACCTGGCAAAGAGTACAGCTTCCGTGTCCGTGCTGAAAACAGGTTTGGCATCTCTGAGCCCATCTACTCTGAGAAGATGATTGCCAAATATCCATTTGGTGAGCGTTTGTATTCTAAAATGTATTACTGCCTCCCAACATTACAGCTATGACATTATATATTAATGGATTTTGTTTCCCCCAAAGATCCTCCAAGTGAACCCAGAAACCTGCAGATAAACAAGGTCAACAAGGATTTCGTCATCCTCTCATGGGAGCATCCCAGCACTGATGGTGGCAGCCCCATCACTGGGTATTGCATTGAAAAGAAGGAGAGGAACAGCCTTCTGTGGGTGAAGGCTAATGAGTCTGTGGTTAAAGCCACCCAGTACACCTGCACAGGCCTGATTGAAGGCCTGGAGTACACCTTCAGGGTGTCAGCACAAAACCAGGCTGGACAGGGAAAACCTTGCAAACAGACAGACTTCATCACTGCCAGGACTGATGTTGGTATGAAAATTTCTCACTATTAGAAAATGATATAATTTTCTCACTATTTCACCATAATATATGATAAATAAAGTTCAGTTAAAGACAAGAAAATGAAAGTTCCCATAGTTCTATGGGAACTTTCACTTCTATGGGACCATCACAACAGAATTACATTTTTATTTTGTCAATTTTTTCCCATTAACAGAAGAAAAATATATGCATTATTTTATGTATGTCCTGTGCTATTTTTAAGATTTCCCAGTCAGTTTGCTAAAAAAAATAGCAAACATTAGTTAGTTTTTTTTTTCAATTAAATCTTTATTTTGGGGGTATAAAGTAACTCACCTGTTAGAGCATGTGATCCATGTCCAAAGGCTGAATACTCGCCGCAGTTGTTCAGTTCAGCCCCAGGCCTTTTACTGCATGTCAAGCAAAAAGCCAAAGAAAAATATGAAAAATAATTTAAAAACATACTGTTAAGGGTATTGAAATAACTCTCAGTTGCAAGTGCACTTGCTGAAGTGTTAACCAAATATATCTCAAATACAGGAGCGCAGTTCAACCCTCACATTAAAGTGGTAAATTAGGCTCCCTTTTTTTAGGCTGTAAATGTACTCCTAAGGGAATGTTTCAGGGTGTAGAGACAAATGAAAAGAACGGTCATCTAATGGACATAGGCACACACAGTTTGTTCTTTTACACCAAATACAATAAAGCTAGGAAACATTTACTTAGTACTTGCAAATGCTAACAACAATAATGAGTTTAAAAAAAATGAATTAAATGATTACAGATGCTGTAATTCAACGATAAAATCAATAGTTTAATTATTCTATATGAAAATTCTCTATTCTTGTTCTGTTCTACTCACAGCCTCCAAGGATTCTGAGGTATGGCTGAAAAAAGCCAAAAATGCCAGAATATTTGATATCAGTTCTTGCAGATGTCTCATGAAATCAAGAAAAATCTGTAACTGCTGCTTTAGTTGCTGTTCAAGATCTTGACTCGGGCTGATTACTGTTAACTGATCAATCACTCAATCATGGTTATTTGATTTTTAACAGAAGGAACATACTGCCTTTTGCTTTTAAGAATCACTTTTTGATTTAACGTGCCTCTTTTTCTAACTTTTGTTTTATTAGTGGTACTCCACTTCTGGTTTGGTTGATAATTCAGATGTTGGTCAAATGTAGGTAGAAAAGCTGTGATTGTGGAATAGAATCTGTATTCTCTATAGCAGCCATCATGGTTGGCCTTTTTACTCGTAATTGGACTTTGTTACGTTACAAATTAATTTTTTTTCCGTTTTTATTTGGACCACCATCTTCTAGGTGTATTGCTGAGATTAGAAAGTTAGTTTTTAAGCCAATGACACAAGCCACTCTTTGCACTCTACAGATCATGCAATTCTTTATTTAAACAGTGTAGTCTACAGCTGTTTGTTTGTTTCCATCTAGACCCACCAGGTAAACCCGAGCCCATGGATGTGACCAAGAACTCGGTCTCACTGGTATGGAGCCGTCCAAAGCATGACGGTGGCAGCAAGCTGATTGGCTACTATGTGGAATACACAAAGCTTCCAGAGGAGAAGTGGACTCGCTGCAATGCCAACTGCATGGACATCCAAACAGAGAACTATTTGGTGACTGGCCTAGAGGAGCATCAACAATACCAGTTTAGAGTCATCGGCAAGACCGCCATTAACATCAGCCTGCCATCAGAGCTATCTGACCCCATTCCTGTCATCGCAGAGAATGGTACAACTCTGCAGAGCAAGGAAAGCTATGATAGAAAAATACAATTATGTCTGAATAATCATGATTTTTTTTTTTTGTTTTCCTTCTATCCAGTTGCTCCTCGTGTGGAACTGGGTGTTAATATGAAGAACCTGATTGTGGTAAAAGCTGGAGAGAATGTCTTCCTGGATGCTGAGGTGTTCGGCAAACCACTTCCCAAAGTGAGCTGGAAAAAGGATGGGTTGCCTCTGGTCCTTGCTGAGGGAATGAAGATGTCCCAAAAGAAGCATCTTCACCTGCTGGAGCTATACTCTGTCACCAGGAAGGAGTCTGGGGACTACACTATCACAGCTGAAAACGTCAATGGCACCAAGTACGCCACCATGAAGGTCAAGGTACTCGGTAAGTTACAGTTATGTTAGTTAATTTTACTTTAGTGCTTAAGCAAGTGTTTTATGTTTTCAGACAAAGAAGCTTATCCTTGTGGTTTTCCCACTGCAGACAAACCAGGCCCTCCAGCCTCAGTGAAAATTACGAAGGTGTTTGCTGACCGTGTTAAACTACGATGGGAGCCACCACTTGCAGATGGTGGTTCTGAAATTACCAACTATATCATTGAGAAGCGGGAGACTAGCAGGGCCAACTGGGCACTGGTCACCTCAAACATCCATGGACACATCACTGATTGTTCAGTGGAGAAACTTATTGAGGGACACGAATACCAGTTCAGAGTCAGTGCTGAGAACCAGTATGGTGTGGGAGACCCCATTATGACTGACGCTGTCCCTGTCAAGAACCCATATGGTAAGAAAACTTTAACTTACAAGGTCTACTTGAAAAGTACAGAAAAAAAGAATATTGAGTATTTCAAATTGTGAAATATGTGACATTGCTAGTGTGTAAGTCATCAAGACTGTTTTAATCATTAATTTTTTATTCCTTGATAACACGCTATGTTGATCAAGGTTGGAGTGATGAAACACCACCTTTTGACTGTTGATGACAGCAGATAAAGAAAGATTATAATGGGAGATAATCAAGACCTTTTCTCTTTCATCAGATGTTCCTGGTCCATGCGAGCCACCTGTCATCACCAACATCACGAAGGACTCCATGACAGTCAGCTGGAAGGCCCCAGCCAATGATGGCAAGTCTCCCATCCTGGGCTACATGATGGAGAAACGTGAGGCCACTGAGCTGAGCTGGGCTAAGGTTAACCGCCGACCAGTCATTGATAGGACCATCAAGGCCACTCAACTGACCGAGGGCTCTGAGTACGAGTTCAGAGTTATTGCTATAAACAAGGCTGGTCTTGGTAAACCCAGTGATGCTTCCAATGGTGCACTGGCTGTTGACCCTGTCTGTGAGTATCTGATTTAAATCACACTTTCTAAATGAAAGTAAAATGCTTCAGACAAATAATTATATAATTTTGATTCTTTAGATCCTCCTGGGCCACCTGCCTTCCCCAAGGTGGTGGACTCTACCAAGACCTCAGTTAGCCTTAGCTGGACCAAACCAGCATATGATGGTGGCTGTGAGATCACTGGATACCTGGTTGAGTGCAAGCGAGCTGATGGAGAGAACTGGACAAGGTGCAATGTACCGAAGAAACTCCAGGCCACCAAATTCCTGGTGACAGGCCTGATGGACAACACTGAGTACCAGTTCAGAGTCACCGCTGTCAATAAGATTGGCTACAGTGAGCCCAGCGAGGTGCCTGGAAACCACGTGCCCAAGGATATACTGAGTATGTTTCTCAGCTGTTTTTTTGTTCCACATTATTTAGATAACTAATTTGTAAAAGTAAAATAAATTATTTAGCTACTGGTCTTTTTTGGGGGTGTTTTCTCTGGAGATCAGCATCTTATATCTAAATCATTATTATTCAAATCTGTGATTATTGCTTAATCTCTCAAAAAAGAAATAGCAAAAACAAGAAAAACAAGAAAGTTAATTTGGCTTTGCAGGATGGCTTTTGGTCAGCAAATACATTAGTTTTGCAGCTGTTTTGATATGTTAAACAACATACTTCTCATCACTTTATCACAGTGTATCATTGTTAAAGAAGAACTCCTTTTCATTGTGTGAGAAAAACTTGAAGACTTATGAGACATATGAAAATCAGATTGTATGGCAGCTAACTAGCAAATACTCATCACACTAGGTTGCTTAATAGGTTGTTTAATTATCTATATTAACAATACGTATTGTCAATAATGAGTCTTCCTGTCAACCAAAGATAAAACTGAATTTTTTAAGTAGAACGAATTACCCCTGTGAAAAGAGGTAGAATACAGGCAACCAGACAAGAGAGACTGAATTAACAGTGGTAACTAACAGATGATATAGCAGTTGAGTTATTAATTGACTAAGTAATTATTTACCAATCTTTTGTCTCTTCTAGTCGCTCCTGAAGCTGAGCTGGATGCTGACCTGAGAAAGGCTTTGGTTCTGCGAGCTGGCGTAACCATGAGGCTCTATGTACCACTGAGAGGACGCCCGGCACCGAAAGTGACATGGACGAAAGTTGATGCCAACTTAAAGGAAAGGCAAGGCCTTCTGATCAAGACATCAGACTGGGACACCCTACTGATGATTGAGGACATTAACAGATATGATGCTGGCAAATATGTCCTGTCACTGGAAAACAGTAGTGGCTCCAAGAGCTACACCATCGTAGTAAAGGTCCTTGGTAAGAATTTCTATTATATGAAATATTGAGTACATAAACCCCAGTTGGCTTTGAATGGCAGATGAAAATAAATATAGGCATCTAGGTTAAACCAACCTGAATTTGGTGAAAAAACTTTTCAGTGATTGATAGTTCAAATATAGTAAGGAATTTCTGGAGTGGAAGGCAGTAGTGATGTGTAATAAAGTAGAAGTATTTGATTATATAAGATATATAAGAAATACCGGCATGAAGAAAGAAAATGTTTTTGAATAAATATACGGTGCACATATAGGCTAAGTTGAATGACAAAATGTTTTCACTCCAGACATGTGCTTGTACAACTTTCTGAAATCTCTGAGGCAAAGAAATTGCTTCTCTTGCCCAATCAGATTCTCCTGGACCACCCGTAAACCTGATTGTGAAGGAAACCTCCAGAACCCATGCCTGCATCACCTGGGATGCCCCACTGATTGATGGTGGTAGCCCAGTGAAGAACTACATCGTAGAGAAACATTTGGCTGAGAGGAAGGCCTGGACCTGCGTGTCGACAAAATGTCCCAAGACTTCCTTCAGGATTACCAACCTGGAGGCGGGACAGGCCTACTGCTTCAGAGTTCTAGCTGAAAATGCTTATGGCATTGGAGAAGGCTGTGAGACTGCAGGCAGTGTCAGGGCCTCTGGTACTTACAAGATGTTATAATTAAGAAGAAATACTAAATCTCTAAAATGTATTAATTTTCTTATCAGTTATTGGCCTAAAAGTACTTACATTTAAATATAGTCACACTATATAGTCATTCTCGCTCTCCCGAGGAAAGACATTGAATGTAACTGAATATCAATAAAAACACACAAATGCTCAGTCTTCATCTTCATCTATCTGCCCTCCCTCTTCAGAGCAACCTGGTCCAGTGACAGACTTCAAAGCCCAGAAGACTACCAAGGATTCTATCACCTTGGGCTGGAAGAAGCCGATCAGTGATGGTGGAAGTTATGTTACTGCTTACGTCCTGGAGCAGGGTGAAGGCGAGGAGAAGTGGAAGCAGATCATGAAGGGCAAGAACACCTCACATACTATTGGTGAACTGACTGAGGGCAAGGGATATTCTTTCAGGGTCAAAGCACTCAATGAGTCTGGAGAGGGACCACCCACTGAGCTCACTGTTGTTGCGAAGGACCAGTTTGGTAAGAATGCCATCATGCCAGATGTTATTAGCTATACTAAAATTATAATGTTATTATAGCTTTTTTTATGATGATTAAATTCTTTTGAACTTCAGTGCTGCCTGACTGCAACTTAAGTGGGCTGCATGACGGTTGCTACGTTGTTAAGGAGAGCAGCACCACACGTATCAACATCCCCATCACTGGAGTACCTTACCCCACTGCTACCTGGAAAAAGGGTGATGTAGCACTGGGTGATACCGGCCGGATGTGTGTTGAAGCATCTCAGGGTGTCACCACCTTACTAATCAGAGACTGCCAGAGAGGAGATGCTGATACCTACACTATAAACGTGAGGAACAATGCTGGCTCAAAAGACTGCAAGTTGCAGCTGAAGGTGGTTGGCAAGCCCGGCATCTGCACTGGACCCATTAAGTTTGATGAGATTACTGCTGATGGCATCACACTGGAGTGGGGACCGCCCAAAGATGACGGTGGTGCAGAGGTATCCAACTACATTGTGGAGAAGAGAAGGACAACAGACAACAAGTGGGCTACAGTGGCTTCTGCCATCCAAAAGACCACCATGAGAGTGATCAGGCTTCACGATGGAATAGAATACATCTTTAGAGTGTTTGCTGAGAACAAGTATGGGGTTGGAGAATATCTGAGGTCTGACCCCGTCATTGCCCAGCATCCATTCAGTAAGTACCACTACTGACTACTACCACAATTTATAATGAATTATACTTCAGACCATTTTTGTCTTGTCAAGGTACTATCTCTCTCTTTTTTTTTTTTTTTAATAAAAAAATAGTGAAATTATCTCCACTAGCTGGTTTTAGCAACATTTGGTGCTCATTATAGGACCTGATGACTTAATTCTTTTGTTTGTAGATGTACTTTTAAAATACTGAAAAATAAATTGGAGCTACAGCTTTATTTAGTGATTTATTTTAATCAGTCTTTCTCAAGTAATGACCCAACCTGCATTATACCAAACATTTACACATGGTGTGCTGAATATTTCCCTGTTTTTTATCTTCTTCCTCCAGATGTTCCTGGGGCACCTGCTCCACCAGAAATTGTAAGCATCAGACATGAGTCAGCCATCTTGACTTGGGTTGATCCAAAGGACACCGGTGGTTCCCCAATTACAGGTAGCAGATAGAGATCAGTATCCGTTTTTTGCTAAGCATGAGCAAACAACAAATAATAATCATTCTGACCAATTCATTTTGTGTTTTCTCTAGGATATCACATAGAGTTTAAGGAGAAGAATAGTCTGATGTGGAAAAGGGCAAGTAAGAGTCCTCTGAGAGTGAAAGAATGTAGAGTCACTGGGCTAATAGAAGGATTAGAGTACGAGTTCAGGGTGATGGCCATGAACATGGCTGGCCTGGGAAAGGCAAGCAGAGTAACTGAGGCTGTGGTGGCTCTGGATCCTATTGGTGAGTGCACTTTTCCTAATTTGAAAACACAGATTCCTCTTTTTTTAATGTGCTACCATTTCCAATACTGAATATTTGGATGGAAAGATTGTTTTTTGTTGTCTGAACTTCTACAGTCATTTCTCAGTTTTATAATGTTTTAAAACCTTCTCCTTTGTTTTATGTCAGATCCTCCTGGCAAGCCTGAAGTGATCAATGTTACCAGGAGCACAGTCACTCTGATTTGGACACCTCCCAAATATGACGGTGGCTACAAGTTGACTGGCTATATGGTAGAGAAACTTGAAGCCAGTGGCAAGGCCTGGATGAAAGCCAATCATGTCAACATTCAGAGCTGTGCTTTCACTGTCACTGACCTGACTGAGGGATCCCAGTATCAATTTAGAATCAGGGCCAGGAATGCTGCAGGTGCTATCAGTGTTCCTTCAGAGTCTACTGACTTTCTGACCTGCAAGGATGAGTATGGTAAGCTGAGTAAATCAATTTGGCTAGTTTAGGATTTGACTGTAGATTGTGGATGTTCTTTTTTTAAGTTTATATAAATATCTGGATTTAAAAATAATTATCGAGAGTTTGAACGACCATAGACAATACAATCGACTTTCTTATGTCCTCTCTGCAGAGCCACCAACCATCACTATTGACCCAGACATGAAGGATGGTATATCCGTCAGAGCAGGAGACACAATTATAATCTCAGCCTCCGAGATTGTGGGCAAACCTCCACCCACTGCAATTTGGTCCAAGGGAGGACGTGAGTTCAAGAACTCTGACATTGTCACCATCACCAGTACCCCAACCTCCTCCACTCTGGCTGTTAAGTATGCAAGCCGGAAGAACACAGGAGAGTACACTATCACTGCTAGCAACCCCTTCGGCATTAAGGAAGAACATGTTAAGGTGAAGGTCCTAGATGTTCCTGGACCTCCAGGCCCAATTGAAGCCAGTAACATTTCAGCTGAGAAGTGTACCTTGACTTGGCTTCCACCAGAAGAGGATGGAGGTTGCTCTATCAAATCCTACATCCTTGAGAAGAGAGAAACCAGCCGACTGCAGTGGACCAAGCTAGCTGAAAATGTTGTGGACTGCAGATATGTAGCCAGCAAACTGATCAAGGGCAACGAGTACATCTTCAGAGTATCTGCTGTAAACCAGTATGGCACAGGAGATTCCACCCAGTCTGGTCCAGTCAAAATGATTAATAGTTTCTGTAAGTGTATGTTGTTTATGCAGTTTATTTTTGTACATTAAAAAATATTAGCAAAAAGCAGCTTAATTGTAAGAGTGTGCAAATCCTTTAAAATGACAAGATATAGCTGATAGACATGTTGCTAATTTTGTTTCCCCAGGCCCACCAGGTCCACCCTCAACCCCAGAGATTGATAATGTTAGTAGGAATGCTGTCACCATTTCATGGAAGAGACCAGCACAAGATGGTGGGAGTGACATTAGAGGATATTGTGTAGAGAGGAAAGAGAGGAGAGGACTGAGATGGGTCAGAGCCTGTAAGCGGACTATCCCTGACCTGCGCTTTAAGGTGCAAGGCCTTAATGAGGGAGTAGAGTATGAGTTTAGAGTCACTGCTGAGAACAAGGCTGGATTTGGGGAGCCAAGTGAGCCATCACGCCCTGTCATGACAAAAGACATTGTGTGTAAGTAAAACTGGTTTTCTCACAGCATTGTGAATTGCATTTTAAAACTGTAAAACTGCATTGCAGGGGAGTTAGAACGTACAAATCAAGCCTTATAAAATGTAAAATGACCTATATTAACTTATTTAAATTCTTGTTTTTTGTGTTTATTAGATCCACCTGGACCCCCATCCAACCCTAGAATTGCAGAAACCACCAAAACTTCAGCCACCTTCACCTGGGGCCGACCTCACTATGATGGTGGTCTTGAAGTAGAGGGGTACATCATTGAATACAAAAAAGAAGGACATGATGATTGGGAAACAGAGACACAGTACCCACTGAAAGCTACTGAATATATTATTGGTAAACTTCAAAAAGGAGGCAAATACCACTTCAGGGTTAGTGCTGTAAACTCTGAGGGAGTAGGCGAACCTGCAGAGGTTGAGAAAGTGACTGAACTGGTGGACCAAGAGATGTTGCCAGACTTTGAGCTGGATGCTGAACTCAGAAGAACTCTGGTAGTTAGGTGTCGTGCTTCAATTCGTATGTTTGTTCCTATCAGGGGGCGTCCTGTCCCTGAAGTCACATGGAGCAAAGATGATACCAACCTGAAAACACGTGCACACATTGACATCACAGAGTCCTACACCCTACTGGTTATTCCTGAATGCACTAGATACGATGCTGGAAAGTACCACCTCTGTCTGGAGAACGTTGCTGGAAAGAAGACTGGCTTTGTTAATGTGAAAGTTCTGGATACACCAGGACCACCAGTCAATCTCAAACTTAGAGAGGTCACTAAAAACAGCATCACCCTCCAGTGGGAAATCCCCATAATTGATGGTGGTTCTAAGATTCATAACTATATTATTGAAAAGAGAGCAGCCACTAAGAAAGCCTACACAGTGCTTAGCACCACATGGCAGAAGTGTTCCTTCAAAATTCTAGACCTCGAGGAGGGAGCTTACTACTACTTCCGTATCTCAGCTGAGAATGACCTGGGTGTAGGTGAGCCAGCTGAAACCTCAGAGCCAATCAGGGTGTCCCAGGCCCCCTCTGCACCAGAAAACTTGTATGTCACTGACGTTACCTCTGATAGTGCCAGCCTTGCATGGACCAAGCCCCTCCATGATGGTGGCAGCTTGATCACTGGATATGTCATTGAGGTCCAAAAGAAGGACACTGACCAGTGGGTCCATGTGGCCACCATTAAGGCTCTGGATTATACTGTCACAGATCTGATTGAGGGTGCTGAATATACCTTCCGCATAATGGCTGTCAATGCATCAGGCAGGAGTGATCCCCGTGAGAGTAGGCCAGCTATTATCAAAGAGCAGACTTCTGCTCCTTCATTTGACCTGCGCGGGGTCTACCAGAAGACTGTCATTGCTAAGGCAGGCGATCGGTTGAAGGTGGAAATTCCAGTGTTGGGCAAACCCAGGCCTGTGGTTTCATGGAAGAAGGGAGATACCGTGCTCAAGGAGACACAAAGAATCAACACTGAAACCACACCAACATCAACTATTCTCAACATCAGTGAGATCAAGAGGAAAGATGGAGGCCAGTATTCTATGACTGGAAAGAACATGCTGGGTACAGTGACGGAGACAATCACAGTCCTGGTCCATGACATTCCTGGACCTCCAACTGGTCCTATTAAGCTGGATGAGGTTTCATGTGATTATGTACTGATGTCCTGGGAGCCACCAGAAAATGATGGAGGTGTTCCCATCAACAACTATATTGTTGAGATGCGGGAGACCACTGGTACTTCATGGGTGGAGCTGGCAGCTACAGTGATCCGCACCACATTCAAGGCAGCCAGACTCACAACTGGAACCCAGTATCAGTTCCGTGTCAAGGCCCAGAACAGATATGGCATTGGACCAAGCATAATCTCTGAACCAGTGGTAGCTGTCTATCCATTTGATGTGCCAAGCCAGCCGGGCACTCCTGTGGTCACATCTTTCAACAAGGATGCTATGACCCTTAGTTGGAATGAGCCATCCTCTGATGGAGGCAGTGCCATTCTGGGCTATCATGTGGACAGAAAAGAGAAAAACAGCATTCTGTGGCAGAGGATTAGCAAAGCTCTTGTTGTCGGAAATATCTTTAAATCAACAGGCCTTGTTGATGGAATTGCATATGAACACCGTGTGATTGCTGAAAATATGGCTGGTCTCAGCAGACCTAGCAAACCCTCTGAGTCTATGTATGCTCTGGACCCAGTTGACCCACCAGGCAAGCCGGTGGCACTGAATATTACCAGGCATGAGGTGACCTTGTCATGGACCAAGCCAGAGGGAGATGGAGGATTTTCTATTACTGGATACACTGTAGAGAGGAGAGAGATGCCCAGTGGACGCTGGCTCAAAGCAAATTTCAACAACATTCTAGAAACTATCTACACAGTCAGTGGTCTGACTGAAGATGAAACCTATGAATTCCGAGTGTTTGCTAGGAACTCAGCTGGTGCTGTTAGTGCTCCATCCCAGCCTTCTGAGGCAATTACATGCAGAGATGACATCGAAGAGCCCCGGCTTGATGTAGATGCATCATATAGCAGCACTGTTGTTGTCATGGCAGGAGAGGTATTCAAGCTGGAGGCCAGTGTGACTGGAAGGCCAATTCCATCTTTGGTATGGACCAAAGAAGGAAAAGAGCTTGAGGATACAGCCAAGATTGAGATAAAGACATCTGACTTCCACACAACTTTAATAAATAAAGATTCACTCAGGAGGGATGGTGGTGCTTTCACTTTGACTGCCAGCAATCCTGGTGGTTTTGCTAAGTTCATATATAATGTCAAGGTGCTCGATAGACCAGGACCTCCAGACTCCCTCACTGTAACAGATGTCACTGCTGAGAAATGTGTCCTTAACTGGCTTCACCCAACACATGATGGTGGTGCCAAGATTGAGTACTTCATCATTCAGAGACGAGAGACCAGCAGGTTGGCTTGGACAAATGTGGCCACAGACCTTCAAGCAAACAGATTGAAGGTCACCAAGCTTCTAAAGGGCAATGAATACATTTTCAGAGTCATGGCTGTTAACAAGTATGGTGTGGGTGAACCTGTGGAGTCTGAACCTGTCATCTGTGCCAACCCCTATGTACCCAGTGACCCACCACAGCAGCCCGAAGTCACCTTGATTACCAAAGACTCTATGGTTGTCTGCTGGGATCGCCCTGAACATGATGGGGGCAGTAGAATAAACACGTATATAATTGAAAGAAGGGATAAGACTGGCCTGCGCTGGGTGAAGTGCAACAAGAGGACTGTAACTGACTTGCGATTCAAGGTCTCAGGCCTCACACCAGGACATGAATATGAATTCAGAGTTCTTGCTGAGAATAATGCTGGCCTAAGTCAGCCTAGTCCTTCCAGTCCATTCTACAAAGCCATAGACACCATCTTCCAGCCTGGACCTCCAGGGAACCCCAGAGTGCTGGACACAACCAAGTCTTCTATTACACTTGCATGGAACAAGCCTGTCTATGATGGTGGTTCCGAAATCACTGGCTACATTGTGGAGACGTGCCTGCCTGAGGAGGATGAGTGGACAATTCACACTCCCAAGAAAGGCTGGACAGCCACTTCATTTACCATCACCAACCTGAAGGAAAACCAAGAGTACAAAATCAATATCTCTGCCACTAATTGTGAAGGAGTGGGAGAGCCTGCTGCTGTTCCTGGAACCCCCAAGGCTGAAGACAGACTAGTTCCTCCAGAAATTGAACTTGGAGCAGAGCTGCGTAAGGTGGTCTGCATCAGAGCCTGCAGCACACTCAGACTTTTTGTCCCTATCAAGGGCAGACCAGCACCTGAAGTAAAATGGTCTAGAGATCATGGAGAATCTCTAGATAAAGCTAACATTGAAATCACCCCATCATTTACAACTCTTCAGGTAGACAATGTTGACAGGTTTGATGGAGGTAAATACATTGTGACCATAGAGAATGCCTCAGGGAGTAAGACAGCCTTTGTTAATGTTAGAGTGCTAGATACTCCTGGAGCACCTCAGAATCTGATTGTCAAGGAGGTCACTAGAGATTCAGTTTCCCTTGTTTGGGATGTTCCTGTCATTGATGGTGGCTCCAGAGTCCGCAACTACATTGTGGAGAAGCGTGAATCAACCAGAAAGGCTTATTCAACTGTCTGTGCCAGCTGCCATAAGTCTAGTTGGAAAGTTGGAGACCTAGAGGAAGGAAAGATGTACTTTTTTAGAATTTTGGCTGAGAATGAATATGGCATTGGTCTCCCAGCAGAGACTCTTGAACCAATTAAAGTATCAGAGAGGCCTCTGCCCCCAGGCAAAGTGTCCCTTCGTGAAGTTACCCGAAAAAGTGTCACGTTAACTTGGGAAAAACCTGATCATGATGGCGGAAGCAGAATCACAGGCTATATAGTTGAGATGCAGGGAAAAGGCAGTGAGAAGTGGACCCAGGTCATGGTTGTAAAAACCAATGAGGCTCATGTACCTGGCCTTACACAGGGAGAGGAGTATATGTTCCGTATTTCAGCCATTAATGAAAAGGGAGTCAGTGACCCACGCCCTCTTAATGTGCCTGTGGTGGCTAAGGACCTGGTCATCTCGCCAACCTTCAAAATTCTTTTCAGCACATTTAGTGTGTTAGCAGGGGATGATCTGAAGATAGATGTACCATATGCTGCCCATCCCAAGGCTACAGCAACTTGGCTAAAAGATGGTGTTGTTCTCAAGGAGACAACAAGAGTTCATGCAGAAGCTACAGATAAAAATCTTCTCCTTGTAATTAAGGAGGCTTGCAGAGATGATGTGGGAACATATACTATCAAACTTACTAACACAGTTGGAGAAGCATCTACAGATATCAGTGTTACTGTTTTAGATAAGCCTGGTCCTCCAACTGGCCCAATTAAGCTAGATGAGGTTACTGCTGACAGTGTGATCCTGTCTTGGGATCCACCACAGTATGATGGTGGTTGCACCATCAATAATTACATTGTTGAGAAGAGGGACACATCTACTACTAACTGGCAGATTGTGTCAGCTACAGTGGCCAGAACCACTATCAAGGCAGCCCGTCTGAAAACAGGATATGAGTACCAATTTAGGATTGCTGCAGAAAATAGATATGGCAAGTCCTCAGCCCTGTTATCTGATACTATTTTGGCTCAGTATCCTTTTGAATTGCCTAGTTCACCACGTTCTGTTATGGTTCAGTCAACCACCAAAGAGAGCATGGTGGTTGTATGGGAGAAACCTAGCAATGATGGTGGAAGCAAGATTTTGGGCTACCACTTAGAGATGAAAGAGAGAAACAGTATATTGTGGGTGAAACAGAACAAACAACTTATCCCAGAAACCAGATTCAAGGTTATTGGCCTAGAGGAGGGTATTGAATATGAATTTAGAGTTTATGCTGAGAATATTGTTGGCCTCAGCAAAGCCAGCAAAGTGAGTGAAATACAAGTTGCCAGAGATCCTTGTGAAAGACCAGGAAAACCAGAAGCTGTCATTGTAACAAGAAACCAAGTGACACTCAGATGGACGAAACCCCAGTATGATGGTGGTATTAAAATCACAGGTTACATTGTTGAGAAGAAGGAGGGAGCTGGTCGCTGGATGAAGGCCAGTTTCACCAACATCACTGAAACTGAATTTGTTGTCACGGGGCTTACTGAGGATCAAATTTATGAGTTCCGTATCATTGCCAAAAATGCAGCAGGTGTATTCAGCCAGCCATCTGATTCTACTGGAGCTATCACTGCCAAGGATGAGGTAGATCCACCCAAGATTGACTTGGAAGCTAAGTACTCCCAGGCTGTGGTGGTTAATGCTGGAGAAACATTTAAACTTGAGGCTGCTGTTTGTGGTAAACCCGTGCCCACAATTCACTGGCTGAAGGAGGGCCAAGAGATTACTGAAGCAGCTCGCTTAGAGCTCAAGAACACAGATTTCACAGCTTGTCTAGTTGTTAAAGAAGCCATCCGGGTTGATGGAGGTCAGTACACATTGCTGGTAAAGAATGTTGGAGGAGAGAAATCTGTTAGCATAAATGTTAAGGTCTTAGACAGACCAGGTCCACCCGAGGGCCCTATATCCATTTATGGGGTGACCAGTGAGAAATGCTCCATTTCCTGGAAATCTCCTTTGCAGGATGGAGGAAGTGATGTTTCCCATTATATTGTTGAGAGGAGGGAAACCAGTAGACTGGTTTGGACTGTAGTTGAACCAAAGGTTCAGACACTAAACTTGAAGATCACCAAATTACTTCCTGGTAACGAGTATATTTTCAGAGTTATTCCTGTCAACAAATATGGAGTTGGTGAGCCACTGGAATCTGAGCCAATGATTGCCAGGAATCCATTTGTCACTCCCAACCCACCAACAGGGGTGGACGTTTCCACTATCACTAAGGATTCTATGGTGGTGACCTGGGAGAGACCAACTAGTGATGGTGGCAGCCCCATCCAGGGATACATTGTTGAGAAACGTGACAAGGATGGTGTGCGATGGACCAGATGCAACAAGCGCAATGTTAGTGAGCTGCGCTTTAGAGTGACAGGGCTCCTTGAAAACCATAGCTATGAATTCAGAGTTGCTGCTGAGAATGCTGCAGGTGTTGGCATGCCTAGTGCACCAACAGTGTACTACAAAGCACTGGATCCTGTCTTCAAACCAGGCCCACCAAATAACCCCAAGGTGGTAGACACATCTAGGTCCACTGTTTCCCTAACATGGGGCAAACCTATCTATGATGGTGGCTGTGAGGTTCAGGCTTACATTGTGGAGGCATGTAATAGTGCATCTGATGAGTGGTTTATGTGCACTCCTCCCACTGGAATCATGGACACAAAGTTTACTGTGACAAAACTTCTGGAAAAGCATGAGTACCAATTTAGAGTTTGTGCAATCAACAAAGTTGGCATTGGTGAGCATGCTGATGTTCCCGGAAAAATACTTTTGGAGGAGAAGCTTGAAGCTCCTGATCTTGATCTTGATGCAGATATGAGAAAGATGATCAACATCAGAGCAGCAAGTACTCTCAGGCTGTTTGTTCCAGTGAGAGGTCGTCCAGCTCCGGAGGTAAAATGGGGCAAGGCTGATGGTGAGATTAAGGAAACTGCTCAGATTGACAATACAGGCAGCTACGCATCACTTGTCATTGAGAATGTTGACAGATTTGATAGTGGCAAGTACACCCTGACTGCAGAGAGTGCTAGCGGAGTGAAGTCAGTCTTCATCAGTGTCAGAGTCCTGGACTCCCCTAGTCCACCAACTAACTTCATGGTGAAAGAGATTACCAAGAATTCTGTCACTCTCACATGGGAGCCTCCACATCTGGATGGTGGCTCAAAGATTAAGCACTATATTGTTGAGAAGCGTGAGAGCACCAGGAAAGTTTACTCTCCCATCACTACTTGCAACAGGATGTCATGGAAAGTTGAACCTCTTCCAGAGGGTGGAACCTTTTTCTTCAGAGTCTTGGCTGAGAACGAATATGGTGTGGGTCTCCCTGCTGAAACTAAAGAACCAGTTAAGATATCTGAGAAGCCTCAGCCACCTGGCAAGGTCAGTGTTGTTGACGTTACTCATAGCACTGTAACTCTAACTTGGGAAAAGCCTCAGCATGACGGTGGTAGTAGAATCACCCACTATGAAATTGAATTGGCTCCCAAGGACAGTGAAGCTTGGTCTTTGTGTGCTAGTGTGAAGGCACTGGAGACAGTAGTGACAAACCTTCTCAAGGGAGAGGAGTACCAGTTCAGAGTTGTTGCTGTAAATGACAAGGGCAAAAGTGACCCAAGACAATTGGCTCATTCAGTTGTAGCAAAGGACCTTGTTATTGAACCTGCTGTTAGACCCAAGGTAAGCTCCTATAGTGTCCAGGTGGGGTATGACCTCAAGATAGAGGTCCCAATCGCTGGTCATCCCAAGCCAGTAATCACCTGGACCAAGGATGGAGTAGCCCTTAAGCAGACGACCAGAGTCAATGTTACTGACTCAGAACATAACACCACTCTTACCATAAAGGATGCTACTAGAGAGGATGGAGGTATGTACAGCATCAATATCATCAATGTCCTTGGTTCAAAGGATGCCACTGTTGAAGTGACCACCTTGGACAAACCAGGCCCACCAACAGGCCCTGTAAAGTTGGAGGATATCAGTGCTGAGAGCATCACTCTCAGTTGGGAACCTCCTACATACACAGGTGGCTGTCCAATCTCCAACTATGTGGTGGAGAAGAGAGACACAACTACAACAAACTGGATGGTTGTTTCTGCCACTGTGGCTAGAACCACACTAAAAGTCAGCAATCTGAAGACAGGCACTGAATACCAGTTCAGAATTTATGCAGAAAATAGATATGGAAAGAGTTATGCAATTGATTCAGAGCCTGTTGTGGCACAGTATCCATTCCAGGAGCCAGGCCCACCAGGAACGCCATTTGTTTCTTCATACACTAAAGACTACATGGTAGTTGAGTGGCATAAACCCCCATCCGATGGCGGCAGTGCTATCCTAGGCTACCATCTAGAAAGGAAAGAGAAGAACAGTATCCTCTGGACAAAGATAAACAAAATGCTCATCCAAGATTGCAGATTTAAATCTACTCCACTCGAGGAAGGCATTGAGTATGAGTACAGAGTCTATGCTGAGAATATTGTTGGCATTGGCAAATGTAGCAAAGTATCTGAGGTTTATGTTGCCCATGATCCATGTGATCCTCCTGGCCGTCCTGAGGCTGTGATTGTGACTAGGCATTCAGTGAAGCTCAGGTGGACACCTCCAGAGTATGATGGTGGAAGTTTAGTTACTGGTTATCTAGTAGAGAAACGTGACCTTCCTGAAGGAAAGTGGATGAAGGCTAGCTTCACAAACATCATTGAACATGAATTCACAGTTACTGGCCTCACAGAAGATGCCAAATATGACTTCAGAGTAATTGCAAAGAATGCAGCTGGTGCTGTCAGCAAGCCTTCTGATAGCACAGGATCCATAACTGCTAAGGATGAAGTTGTCCCACCTAAGTGTGAAACAGATCCTATGTATAACCAGACCCTTGTCATAAATGCTGGAGAAACATTCAGTCTGGAGGCCAGTGTGGAAGGAAAACCCATTCCAACTGCTCAGTGGTTCAAGGGAAATGTTGAAGTTGAAAACTCAGCACGAGCCGAGATCAAAAACACAGATTTTAAAGCTTTGCTTGTTGTGAAAGATGCTATCAGAGTAGATGGTGGACAGTATACTCTTGTTCTGACAAATGTAGCAGGAAGTAAGACTGTCCCATTCAGTGTGAAGGTTCTGGACAGACCAGGACCCTCAGAAGGACCTCTTACTATCAGCAATGTCACTGAGGAAAAATGCTCACTGTCATGGCTGCCACCCACCCATGATGGAGGAGCCAGCATTTCTCACTACATTATTCAGAAGAGAGAAACTAGCCGCTTGGCATGGACTGTTGTCTCCAGTGATTGTAAAGCTACCATATTCAAGGTTACAAAACTATTGAAGGGAAATGAGTACATCTTCAGAGTTATGGCTGTCAACAAATATGGCGTAGGTGAGCCTCTTGAATCAGCACCAGTTATCATGAGAAATCCATTTGTTACCCCTGGCTCACCTCAGGATCTTGAGATCACAAACATTACCAGGGATTCTATGACTGTATGTTGGAACCGTCCTGAGACAACAGGAGGCAGTGATATTGCTGGTTACATTGTTGAGAAGAGAGACAGAGCTGGAGTGAGGTGGACCAAGTGCAACAAACGCAGAGTGACAGACTTGCGTTTTAGAGTAACAGGACTGACTGAGGACCATGAATATGAATTCAGAGTATCTGCTGAGAACGCAGCTGGAGTGGGCCAGCCAAGTCCAGTGACACCCTACCTCAAAGCATGTGACCCCACCTTTGAGCCAGGTTGTCCCACCAATTCCCATGTGGTAGACACTACTAAAGACTCCATCAGTCTGGCTTGGCATAGACCTATCTATGATGGTGGCCTTGAGATTCAAGGCTACGCTGTGGAAATTACCAAGGCTGATGAGGAGGAATGGACCATATGCACCCCGCCTTCTGGAGTCACCGCTACCAAGTTTACAATCAAAAAGTTGATAGAACACCAAGAATACAAGGTGCGCATTTGTGCAATCAATAAGGTGGGTGTTGGTGAGCCCTCTGAGATCCAGGGAGTAGTTAAACCTGTGGATAAGATTGAACCTCCAGAAGTGATTCTGGATTCAGAGCTCAGGAAGGGAATAGTTGTCCGTGCAGGAGGCTCGATGAGAATCTGCATTCCATTCAAAGGCCGTCCTACTCCTGAGATAAGCTGGGCCAAGGAGGATGGAGAACTGCCCAGTAAAGTTCAGATTGAGACTGGTGAAGATTACACACAGCTCTCAATTGACATCTGCGACAAATATGATGCTGGAAAGTACGTCCTCAACTTAGAAAATAGTGCTGGTGCCAAATCAGCTTTTGTGTCTGTTAAAGTGCTGGATACTCCAGGGGCGCCTTTAAATCTAACAGTAAAAGACATTAAGAGGCAAAGTGTCACTCTGACATGGGAGCCTCCTCTTATTGATGGTGGTGCAAGAATCAAGAATTACCTTGTTGAAAAGCGTGAGTCCACCAGGAAGGTTTACTCTAATGTCGACAACAAGTGCACAAAGACAAGCTATCGTATCACTGGCCTTACAGAGGGAACTATCTACTATTTCAGAGTCTTAGCAGAGAATGAGTTTGGTGTGGGACAGCCAGCTGAGACAGAAGAATCAGTAAAGACTTCTGAGCCCCCCCTTTCTGTGGGTAAGGTCACTTTGACTGGAGTGACAAAAACAACTGCTTCACTTTCCTGGGAGAAGCCAGATCATGATGGAGGTAGCAGAATCATTGGTTACTACATTGAGATGCAGCCTGTGGGATCAGAAGAATGGGTGGTGGCTGCCACAAGCAAAACCTGTGAAGGCACTGTCACAGGCCTCAGTGCAGGAAATGAGTACCTATTTAGAATCTCAGCCTTCAATGAGAAGGGTAAGAGTGACCCTAGACCTCTGGCTGCACCAGTCACTGCTAAAGATGTAACTATTGAGCCCAAATTCAAGATGCGGTTTAATACCTACAGTTTACAGCATGGTGAGGATCTGAAGATTGAGATTCCAGTGATTGGACGACCTGTTCCCAAGGTTGAATGGAAGAAGGATGGACAAGCACTTAAGGAGACAACAAGAATAAATGTATCCAACATACCATCATCTACTAAGCTGTGCATCAAAGATGCAAATAAGGAGGACTCTGGTAAATATACTGTCACAGCCACCAGCAGCATTGGAACAGCTACAGAGGAGATTACTGTTATTATTCTTGATAAGCCTGGGCCACCCATAGGCCCTGTAAAGATTGAGGAGGTGAGCTCTAATTATGTCACTCTCTCCTGGGAGCCACCAGAGTATACCGGAGGCTGTCCAATCAATAACTACATAGTGGAGAAGAGAGACACTACCACCACAGCATGGCAGATTGTTTCTGCTACTATTGCAAGGACAACCATCAAAGTCACCAATTTGAAGACTGGCGTTGAGTATCAATTCAGAGTGTCGGCTGAAAATAGATATGGGAAGAGTTCTGCCATTGTCTCTCTTGCTGTTATTGCTCAATATCCATTTAGTGAGCCTGCTGCCCCAGGAACACCAATCATTTCTTCTGCAACCAAAGATAGCATGGTTGTTGAGTGGAAACCTCCTACCAACAATGGAGGCAGTCCAGTTCTTGGGTATCACCTTGAGAGAAAAGAGAAAAATAGCCTCTTGTGGACTAAACTCAATAAGCTTCTAATCCCAGACACACGTTTCAAGACTACAGAACTAGAAGAAGGTATTGAGTATGAATTCAGAGTTTATGCTGAAAACATTGCTGGCCTCAGCCCAGCTAGCAAGATCTCTGAGAGCACAGTAGCAAGGGACCCTTGTGACCCACCAGGAACTCCTGAGGCTATTGAAATCACCAGAAACCATGTGACACTCCAGTGGACCAAGCCCCAGTACGATGGAGGGAGTGCAATTACTGGCTATGTGATTGAGAGAAGGAAGCACCCAGATACCCGCTGGATGAAAGCCAGTTTCACGAACATCACTGATACACAGTTTACACTCACTGGTCTGACTGAAGACTGTGTGTATGAGTTCAGAGCCATTGCCAGAAATGCTGCTGGTATTTCAAGCCCTCCCTCTCAGAGCACAGGAGAAATTACTGCCAAAGATGAAATTGAGGCTCCAGAAGCCACCATGGATTCGAAATTCAAGGATCTGACTGTTGTTCATGCTGGTGAGACATTTGTCATTGATGCTGACTACACTGGAAAACCTCTGCCTGAGGTCATTTGGTTAAAGGATGGAAAGGAGATTGACAAAGCCACACAAAGAATGGAGATCAAGACCACACTGACACGTACCATCCTGACAGTCAAGGAATGCATCAGAGTGGATGGTGGCCACTTTCTCCTCAAACTTGTTAATGTGGGAGGAGTCAAGATTATCCCAGTTAATGTCAAAGTTCTGGACAGACCTGGTCCTCCAGATGGACCACTAGAAGTCAAAGGGGTCACAGCTGAGAAATGTTATCTGCACTGGAACCATCCCTCACATGATGGTGGAGCTGGCATCTCTCACTACATCATTGAGAAGAGAGAGACCAGTCGTTTGTCATGGACTATGGTTGAGCCCAAGATCCAGGCAATCAGCTACAAAATAACAAAACTACTGCCTGGCAATGAATATATCTTCAGAGTTACTGCTGTAAATAAATATGGTGTTGGTGAGCCTTTAGAATCAGAGCCCATTGTTGCTCGTAACCCTTTCACCACTCCCAGTGCCCCCTCAACCCCTGAGGTCAGCGCTATCACTAGGGACTCCATGGTGCTTACCTGGGAGAGACCTGAGGATAATGGAGGAGCTGAGATTGAAGGATATGTCCTTGAAAAGCGTGATAAGGATGGCATCAGATGGACTAAATGTAACAAGAAGAGGCTGAATGACCTGAGATTCAGATGCACTGGACTCACAGAAGGCCACTCATATGAATTCAGGGTTTCGGCAGAAAATGCTGCTGGTGTAGGAAAGCCTAGTGCACCAACTCAATACCTCAAGGCCTGTGATGCCACTTATCCACCAGGACCTCCAAGTAACCCAAAGGTCACCGACCACTCAAGCACGACAGTTTCCCTTTCCTGGTCCAGACCTATCTATGATGGTGGTGCACAGATCAGTGGGTATATTGTTGAAATGAAGGAGGCAACAGATGATGAATGGATCGTTTGCACACCACACACTGGTGTCCAAGCCACTAACTACACAGTAAAGAAATTGAAGGAGAATGCAGAGTACAACTTCCGCATCAGTGCTGTTAACTGCGAAGGTGTAGGAGAGCATGTAGACGTGCCTGGTTCTGTGATTGCCGCAGAGAAGGTGGAGGCTCCTGAAATTGAACTAGATGCTGACCTAAGGAAGATGGTCAATGTTCGTGCCTCTGCCACCTTGCGTCTGTTTGTGACAATCAGAGGAAAGCCTGATCCTGAGGTCAGATGGTCAAAGGCTGATGGCACTCTGAATGAACGTGCCCAGATTGAAGTCACAAGCTCGTACACAATGCTGGTGATTGAGAATGTTGACAGATTTGACACTGGCAAATACGTACTGACCCTTGAGAACCTCAGTGGCTCTAAATCAGCCTTCATCAATGTCAGAGTTCTGGACTCTCCTAGTGCTCCTACCAACCTTGAAGTTAAGGATGTTAAGAGAAATTCTGTCTCTCTCTCCTGGGAGCCTCCTTTAATAGATGGTGGAGCTAAGATATCACATTATATTGTGGAGAAGAGAGAACAGAAGAGAATGGCTTTCACCAGTGTTTGCACCAACTGTGTCAGAAACTCCTATATTATTTTAGACCTGCAGGAGGGAGGCCGTTACTTTTTCCGTGTGTTAGCTGTGAATGAGCTGGGAGTAGGTCCGCCTGCCTCCACAGATCAAGTTAAGGTATCTGAGGCTCCTCTGCCTCCTGGTAAGATTGTAGTGGTTGATATTACTCGTCATACTGTCACCCTCTCCTGGGAGAAACCTGATCATGATGGAGGCAGTAAGATTACAAACTATATTGTGGAGATGCAGCCCAAGGGAGATGACAAATGGTCTGTGTGCAGTGAAGTGAAGGCACTGGAAGCTACCATTGATGGTCTCACAACTGGAGAAGAATACTCCTTCAGGGTGACTGCTGTAAATGATAAGGGCAGAAGCGATGCTAAGCCTCTGGCTACCCCTGTGGTGGTAAAGGATATCACGATGGAGCCCATCATCAACCTCTTATTCAACACATACAGTGTAAAAGCAGGGGATGACTTGAAGATTGATGTACCCTTCAAAGGCAGACCTCAGCCTGAGGTGTGCTGGAAGAAGGACGGCCGAGTGCTTAAGCAGACAACCAGGGTAAATGTTCATTCTTCAAATACCTCATCAAAGATTGTCATCAAGGATGCCACCAAGGAGGATGTGGGAAAGTATGAGATTACCCTGAGTAACTCAGTGGGCACCAAGACAGCTGAAATCTCTGTCATAATCCTGGATAAACCTGGCCCACCCAGCAACATTAAGGTGGATGAGGTGAGCGCTGACTTCATCTCTCTGTCTTGGGATCCTCCAACCTATGATGGTGGTTGTCAGATTAACAACTATGTAGTGGAGAAGAGAGACACTACCACTACCACATGGCAAATTGTGTCAGCCACAGTAGCCAGAACATCAATAAAGGTTTCTCGTCTTACTCAGGGGACAGAGTACCAGTTCCGCATTGCAGCTGAGAACCGTTATGGGAAGAGTCCTGCCATTGATTCTGCTCCCGTTGTTGCTCAGTATCCATTTGAGCCTCCTGGCCCTCCAACTCACCTCCATGTTACCCATGCCACCAAAACTGGCATGCTTGTGGTATGGGGCAGACCTGGAAGTGATGGTGGAAGCCCTGTTATTGGTTATCACATTGAATGCAAAGACCAAAGCAGTATCTTGTGGACCAAAGTCAACAGAGGCCTGGTGACTGAGAACCAGTTTAAGATGACAGGAATTGAAGAAGGCCTGTTGTATCAGTTCAGAGTCTATGCTGAGAATATTGCTGGCATTGGTCCATGCACTAAGGCAAGTGACGCTGTGGCAGCCAGGGATCCATGTGAATCTCCACATAACCTTAGAGTCACAAACATTACTAGAAACTCAGTTTCTCTCTTCTGGGAGAGACCTGAGTTTGATGGCGGGGCAAAAATTACCGGTTACATTGTTGAGCGCCAAGAACTTCCCAATGGTCGCTGGCTGAAGTGCAACTTCACTAATGTGCAAGATACTTACTTTGATGTCACAGGCCTCACAGAAGATGTCCGATATGACTTTCGAGTTATTGCTAAGAATTCTGTAGAGCAGTTGAGTGCTCCTTCAGAAACCACTGGTCCTGTCACTGTCAAGGATGATGTAGACCCTCCCACCATTATCCTGGAAGATAAATTCAGACAGTTGGTTGTCATTAAGGCTGGAGAAATCATTAGAATTGATGCTGAAATCACTGGGCGTCCACTCCCAGTTGTTTCATGGTCTAAGGATGGAAAGGAGATTGAGGCCAAGGCCAGGTGTGATATCACCTCTACAAACTTCGCAACCACACTGATTGTCAGAGATGCTATCAGGAGAGACTCTGGCCAGTATGTTCTGACTCTGCACAATGTAGCTGGAACCAGATCAGTGGCCATCAACTGTAAGGTTCTGGATAGACCTGGACCTGCCTCAGGACCTTTGGCAGTATCTGGCCTCACAGCAGAGAAATGCACCCTGTCATGGGGCCCCCCTCAGGAAAACGGTGGTGCTGAAATCATGCACTACATTGTGGAGAAACGTGAGACCAGTCGTCTTCCCTGGACTCTTGTCTATGGTGACATGAAGGCAACTACCTGCAAAGTGACTAAGCTGCTCAAAGGAAATGAGTACATTTTCCGAGTTAGGGGAGTTAACAAATATGGAGATGGTGAGGGCCTGGAGAGTGAACCAGTAAAAGCCATTAATCCATTCACTGTGCCTTCAGCTCCCACTAATGTCCAGGTCACCTCTGTTACAAGTGAGGCAATGACCATTTGTTGGGAAAGACCAGTTTCTGATGGTGGCAGCAGTATCTCTGGCTATGTAATTGAAAAGCGAGAGAAGACTGGCCTCCGCTGGTGTCGTGTCAACAAGAAACCCGTTTATGACCTCAGAGTGAAAGCTTCACACCTTCGTGAGGGCTGTGAGTATGAATACAGAGTATTTGCAGAGAATGCTGCTGGCCTCAGTGCTCCTAGCGTTCCTTGCCCACTCACCAAGGCAGAAGACCCACAGTTCCTGCCCTCACCTCCTGCCAAGCCTAAGATCATTGATTCGACAAAGACTACAGTCACCTTGTCATGGAATAAGCCACTGTTTGATGGTGGAGCACCTGTGACTGGTTACAGAGTAGAATATAGAAAGACAGTAGATGATGAATGGATTGTGGGAGTTCAGAACACCAAAAACACAGAGTTTACAGTGGCAGGATTAACACCAGGAGCTGAATATGTGTTTGTTGTCAAGTCTGTTAACAAGATTGGAGTCAGTGAGCCCAGTCCCGAGTCAGACAAACAGGTTGCCAAAGAAAGAGAGGAGGAGCCAACCTTTGATGTTAGCAATGAAATGAGAAAGACTCTTATTGTAAAGGATGGGAGCTCCTTCACCATGACAGTGCCTTTCAGAGGCAAACCCATCCCTAGTGTTACTTGGACTAAGCCTGATGTTGACCTTAGAGTTCGTGCTGTAATTGACACCACAGACACCTTCACCTCCATCACCTTAGAAAAAGCAACTCGCAATGACTCTGGAAAATACACTGTCACTCTGTCCAACGTAGCTGGTACCTCCTCCTTGATGCTCAATGTCCGGGTTCTGGATTCACCTGGACCTCCTGCTCATATAGAGGTCAAAGAAGTCACGAAGACCTCTGCTACTATAACCTGGGACACTCCTGAGAATGAGGGAGGAGGCCCGGTGAAGAATTACCTCATTGATTATCGTGAGGCTAGCAAGAAAGGCTGGACTAGATTGATTGACACATGCCACAGACTGACATACAAGGTGACAGACCTGCTGGAAGGAGGAGTCTACTACTTCAGAGTGACAGGCAAGAATGAATATGGTGTTGGTGTTCCTGCTGAGACCAAAGAGGGAACCAAAATCACAGGTATTAAATTTTGAGTTGGGAACATTGTTATTTGTTATTGTTATAGAAAAAGATATAACAAGAATTTTTTTTCAATAAAACATATATATCACATATCTTTTTCCTCCAGAAAAGCCAAGTCCACCACCGAAGCTGGGGGTAACTGATGTGACCAAGGAAAGTGTGTCCTTGGGTTGGGCCAAGCCAGAACAGGATGGAGGCAGCAGAATTACTGCCTACCTAGTAGAAACCCTGGAGAAAGGACAAGAGAAGTGGGTTAAATGTGGCATAACAAAGTCCATCCACTTCACGGTGTCTGGTCTGAGGGAAAATGCTGAGTATTTCTTCAGAGTCAGAGCTGAGAACCATGCTGGATTCAGTGATGCTAAGGAAATGGCTACTCCTGTAGTGGTCAAAGACCAGCTTGGTAAACTACAAGCTTGTCATAATAATCAGAATATACAATGCAATTAGTAAAAACAACATCTAACCTCCTATTGTAACTCTTTTTGGTACTTTTTTGTTCTAGAATCTCCTGATATCAACATGAAGGACTTCCCCCACAACACAGTATATGTTAGAGCCGGCTCTACCCTCAAGTGTGAGATTCCACTCACAGGCCGGCCTTTACCTAAAGTGACTCTGTCCAAGGATAATGTGCTGCTCAAGTCAACAATGAGGTTTAATGCTGAAGTCACTCCTGACAGCATCAAGATCACTCTGCGCGAGAGTGTTGCTGGAGACTCAGGACGCTATGATATCACTGCCTCCAACTCCAGTGGAACCACCAAGTCCTTTTTAAATATTGTGGTTCTCGACTGCCCCAGTGCCCCACTTGGACCAGTGGAGCTATATGACGTCACAGAAGACAGCGTGGGCTTAAAGTGGCTCCCACCAGCATATGACGGTGGCAGCCCAATCACCAACTACATCATTCAGAAGCGGGAGACGACTACAGCCAACTGGATGGACGTGTCTTCAGCTGTGGCCCGCTGCACCATGAAGATCATGAAGTTGACCACTGGCCTGGAGTACCAGTTCAGAATCAGGGCTGAGAACAGATATGGAATCAGCGAACACATTGACTCACCAAATGTTACTGTCAGCCTTCCTTATAGTAAGCAGTTTTTTTTTTGCCTCTTCCTTTATACCTTTACTTTATGAACATGCCAATATTCTTAAACTCTGCTTCTTATCCTCCAGCTATTCCAGATGCTCCATCAACTCCAGAAATTACAGCTGTAACCAGGGAAAGCATTACTGTAGCCTGGAAGGAGCCTAAGTCAGATGGAGGCAGCCATGTGTTCGGGTACCATCTCCAAATGAAAGACAGAAATAGCATCCTTTGGCAGAGAGTCAACAAAACAGTGATCCGTGCCACACATTTTAAGGTCACCAACATAAATGCTGGACTTATTTATGAGTTCAAGGTGGCAGCAGAGAATGCTGCTGGAATCAGTGCTTTCAGCAAGGCTTCTGATGCAGTGTTGGCTATTGATGCCTGTGGTGAGTCAATTAAATACCTAAAAAAATCTAAGACGTGAGATTTTTCTGTAATACTCATTAAATTCATTTTCACTGTATGTCCCTATAGAGCCACCCATCAACTTGCGTACCACTGACATCACTAAGAGCTCCATTAGCCTGGCCTGGGAGAAACCTGACTATGATGGTGGATCTCCAATCACTGGTTACATCATTGAGAAGAGAGAGGGTGTTAGTGCCAAATGGTCTAAAGCTAACCTCACCAATGTCACAGACACCCGCTTCATTGTGACTGGCCTCACCCAGGACGAAACATATGAGTTCAGAGTTATGGCCAAGAATGCAGTTGGCTCAGTAAGCAACCCATCTATGACTGCTGGACCAGCCACATGTGTGGACACTTATGGTAGGTCTTTTTGTGTTAGGCTAAATTTTTGTATTTTTTTTTCTTTTGAATTTTTTTCTTGTTTTCTGGTCTTGTCTTTTTCACTGAAGGATGTTTATTCCTCATTCATTTCCACATCCTGACATGTTCTATCATCTGCAATGTATGCATCTATCAAAATTTGAACTTACCTACCTGTTTTCTGGTTTGCTACCCAGGTGCCCCAGAGATTGAAATACCTCAGGAGTACCTTAATGAGGTCAAGCACAAGGCTGGCTCTAATGTGGAGCTCAAATTTAATATCAGAGCCAAACCTGCTCCCAGTATTGAGTGGTTTAAAGATGGCAGAGAGCTTGAGCCCAGTGCTCAGGTCTCTTTCAAACACACTTTCGAGTCCACAAGTGTGTTCCTGAAGGAAACAACTCGGCTTAACTCTGGAACCTATGAGGTCAAGGTGAAGAACTCCCTTGGATCGTCATGTGCCATTGTCAGGCTGCTCATTCAAGGTATTTATTTAAAACCATAGCAGACAGTATTTTTTTCCATTCATACGATGCATCAAATATACAATATACACCCTGACTTGAATATTTCCCTTTCCTAACCAGACAAACCAGGGCCCCCTGCTGGAGAGATTCAGTTTAAGAAGGTGACAGCTGACAACATCACCATCATGTGGTCCCCGCCTGCTGATGAAGGTGGTGCCATGGTAACACATTACATTGTAGAAAAGAGGGAGACCAGCAGGGTAATGTGGTCCATTGTCTCAGAGAAACTGGTCGACTGCATTGTGAATGTACCTAGACTCATAAAGGGTAATGAGTACATCTTTAGAGTCCGTGGAGTCAACAAGTACGGCATCGGAGATCCACTGGAGTCTGAGCCTATTATTGCCAAGAATGCATTTGGTAAGCAAGTAGAAGCAAGTAGAATAAACTCACTATCAGTCATATGTGTGTGTACACACATACTTTTATATACTACATATATATACTTTATTCATATTCTGGAGCCCTGTTTTTTTTTTTACACAAACACACACACACACACACACACACACATATATATATATATAGGTATGTATACAGCTCTGGAAAAAAATAAGAGACCACTGCAAAATTATCAGTTTTTCTGATTTTCCTATTTAAAGGTATATGTTTGAGTAAAATGAACATTTTTGTTTTATTCTACAAACTACTGACAACATAACTCCCAAATTCCAAATACAAATATTTTCATTTAGAGCATTTATTTGCAGAAAATGAAAAATGGTCAAAATACCAAAAAAAGGTCCAGTGTTTTCAGACCTCAAATAATGCAAAAAAAC
>VUQI01018921.1:0-48663 GCA_015106735.1 Paratilapia polleni | reverse complement strand
AAAGGTTCAAAAGTTTGTAACATGTTGTCACTCCAGTATAGTGCTTTAATCTCATGGATTTATGCTCTTTGTCAGAGAAAATACAGATATTAGACTTTGTTTTCTTGAGACTATGTCTGTTGTCACTCATTTTCTGCTATCTGCATGTTCATCCTCTCCTGATGCTGACAGATAAGGTCTGTGTTACTTTGTGAGCGGTGAATAGCTCCATCTGTATTGGCTGACATTGTGGTTTGGGTCAGTGAATCAGGGTTAGGCTGATGGATTACTTTACTAATGATTTTGGCCGGAGAGTGAGCTTGTTTTAAAAAGGCAGGCATTGGGCGAGCCAGTTTGAGTTTCATACGATGTTATGGATTGGCGGAGTTGTGTGTAGAGCTCCTCTTCAACGGCCAAAATCGACGCATGATTATTTAATGTTCTTGTTTTACAAACCCGGTTTAATCTGTAGAGCAAAGAAACAAGAAATTCAATCGGCACGGCTAATTTTAAAGAGAGTAGGTTAGACCTTTTTTTTCCATAAGCAAAACCTGCAGGCTGAATAGTAAGCGCTGTCACTGTAACATAATATACTGATTCACTTTTGAGATGTTTGCATGTACTGTACCACCAGCGGAAGATGTCCTCTGTGATTGAGCCCACCCAGACTGCAGTGTTGTGAGGGAGCATGCCCCTTACCTCCCATTGGGGGCAACAAGGTCCTGTGTCCACATTTCAAGCCGGGCTGTCACTCACAGCAGGGGAGAAAGAGTTCTGTCTTGGGGTCAGCACTTATGTTCTCCAGCTAAGAAAGCAAGGCTGGCTCTCAGAGGACAGGCAGCAGTTCAACACAGCATGCTTTGTGTTGCATCTACACAGGCGAAGCTGGAGGAGCTCAGGGATGAGCAGGAAAAAGACAGTTAAATGGATTCTGTACCCCTTTTTCCGTAAGATGCAGAAAAGCAGCTTTTTGGTGATACGTTTGTAATGGAAAAGGTTTATCAGAGAGAAAGCAGCTATATTTTAATCCTACCACATCAAAACTTATGAATATAATTAGTTTAGAGCGCTTTAGAGAGATTTTTGTGCAAAAGCTTTGACAGTAAGTCAATTACAGGTTACAGAGAACAGAAAACAGCGATGGCAGCTTTTTTCCAGCAAAAGTAAAATGTATTGATGAAGCACAGCCCTTGTTGCCAGATTATAAAAATATTCATTTTGTTGGTATCTATCCTCCTTCAGTGTACACCATCTGGATTAGGCCTCAGTCACACAGGCCTGGAGACTGGTCGGTGACCCCTGGCAACCTCTGGTTACTAGGAAAAGAGTGTAGTCACCAACTAGATGAAATTGGTTGCGAAGAGGGTGCTGCACCAGAAACCTCCTTGTGATTGCTTTGGTTGCTAGCAGATTGCCGCAGTTGGCCGTAGTTTGCATGGAATACACTGACCTGTCTGCAAACACTCGCAGAGCAGTGCAATAGTGAAACTTGTGCAATAAAACCAGAAACGGCGACCGCTCACCTTCAAAGTAAAAGTTGTGCCTTGTCGCTGAAACCAATACGTTTCAAAAGGCACAACATTTTGCAACCAATTTCATCTACCGACTGCTAGCGACCTCCAGCAAGCACTCACCAACTGGTCAGGGAATATATATTTTTCCCTAGCGACGTGTAGTTGCTGAGCGGTCTCTAGGCCTGCCCGACTCAGGCCTAAAATAGAGTAAATCAGTTTGATAAATTATTCTTTTTTTTTTTATCATCATTTAAAATCCTTGCTGTCAAAAAAATACTGACACCTGCATTAATAGATTTTCTAGCCTCTTTGAGGGTAACAAATTAGCAAACAGTAGCCTAGCATGGAGCGACGTTCGCATTCATTTGCAGCTCTGTTTCCATCCAGTACAAAGTCTAATGTAAACTGTCCTCTTAAATTTGTTTCAGCAAATGTCTATCTCTTCAGTTAAGCACCTTTCTTATAGAGATAGAATCCAATTAAGTCTCATTTCTTCACTATTTTTATATCAGTGAAGGTATGTCATTCTCCTCAACAATTGCTAGCACAAAAATAAAAAATGCCAAGTAAGCTGCTGTGTGACGTTACACTAACAGGGTAAAGAACTGAAAACTGAGTTTTTATAATAATGAGACCTTCATAACGCCACACAAGTGGATATCAGCAAAAAGACATGGAGTGCCAGCAAGAAGAATGGGAAAACTTTCAAAGCAACATGACACTCAAGCTTAGTTTATAATAATATATAATATATATATATAATATATAAGTCTTAGACTTGTGTCTTCAACCCGGCCACACCACGTGTGCCAAGTTACAAAAATAAACAGGTCGAAACGACACCAAAGTGCAGCACACGCCTGCAACTGTGACGTCACTTTTGGGGCGCACTGCCATTCGTGAGGGTGTCGGTGTGCAGAAAACATTTTCTCACCAATGTCAAATATTCAAATGTCAGTTTTAGGGTACTATCTTTAAGTTAAAGATAGTAGCATTTTAACAGTGTGCAAAATGTGTTATGGCTATGTTATATGGATCATTCAGAAAGCTTTCAGTGAAACAGTTTATAATTGACTTAGCTAACTACAGTCGCTTGCTAGCACCTAGCTAACATTAGCTTTCTAACAGCTTTCTAGACAAAGAGTGCTAAAAAATTTGAGTGAAATCTAATATTTCCTTGTATTTTTTGGTTTTTCCAACCTTGGTTGCATAGTACCTATGGTTGAGCCTACTGAGGATGATGCATTGCACAACAGCAAAGTTTTCAGTTTAGTTTTTTTTGCTAAAATATCTGATGATAGCTACTGCTTAACCAAAACAGTGACACTGATGGCTGTGAAAACAAAGCAATGACTTGATGCTAAAACTCTTGCATGATTGGAGAGTTATAATTGATTACTTAGTAATGTTTAAAGCTGCCGACCCGATGGTGTATTAAAAAGTTGTTCTTACAGATTATATGATTATATTATATTAATGAACTGTAAGTCAGTAACAGTAAACTATTCCAAAAAGCCATTAATTACAACTTATAAAACAATTTTAAAGTGTCTGTTATTAGAAAGCCTTTGTAATTGATTATTTCAAGCATGTTGCAGCTCTGCTCCGCACTGACTCTGATGATGTCACATCTGTTTTACCAAAGACTGCCTGTCTGGTGCCAATTTGTCCATCTTTGAACTTCTAATTGAGTTAGGCAGGATCAGCAGGCATAACAATCCGTATATGAGTCTAAAGGAGATTAAAGAAGAAGGAAAGAGTGAAAGAAAGAGAGCACTGGATAGACACATGTTTAGGCCAGTGTCACCTCTTAATGTAATTTGGCACATGGTCGCATGTGCTTCTTTAGGTGTAGAGTTTCTTTTAAGTGGCTAATGCCTGCGGTGGGTGAGCACCCACGGGGGACAAGCGAGGTCAGTGTTTTGGGTGGAACGTGTGGAGAAAGTGTTGGGGATCTTCCTGTCATTCAGCACTCATTTCTCTGAGCCCTGGTGGCCTCTGACCTCCACGCAGACAAGCCAACTGTCTAAACTTCAGTGAGTCACTGTGTAAGAAAATGCCCATCTTTAACGCCTCACTGGGTTGTATTTTGTGTCATCCAAGAAACTTGCCAAGGCAGTAAAATGGTTATGGATTAAAGAATGAAATTAGAGAAATTCTTGTGGACTGAGAACATTTCAGCACAAGAGATGGAAGAACATGGGGATATTTATATTTTCAGTGACATTCATTTTGTAGATGACATTATTTTACTGCTGTTTATTTGTGGATGGATGGCTGACATAATTTAACAAATGATAAATTAATAATAATTGAATGTTAAATTGAATGTTAATTCAATATTTATATTTCAATATTTATAATAGAGATTAAAATTGCCATATTGTGTGTAGACAGGAAACAACATAACATTGTGCACATTACTAACTGTTTGGCTTAGCTGAGTCATACATTGTAACCCCAGCAATATACTGGGTTCATGTCTTTCACACTGTTTTGTTCCCAGTTCCTTGCCACGGCTTTGGTCTGGTCTGGTCTTTTATTTTGAAAATTTACCAAATTCTTTATGTCGTTACCGTGTCTGACTTCCTGCCCTCCTCATCTGCTTTGGGCAACTTGACTTCCGTATGTCTTTTCGGGAAAAAAATAAATAAATAAATAAAATAAATAAATAAATAAAATCGACCCAATGCTGCTTTTAGCGACACAGAGTGGAGAGCCTAGTGGAATCGCAAGCACTGTATTGACTGGGTGTGATTAGCTTAGGCGGCCATGGCAGAAGGTAAGACAGTGAAGTAATGTTTGTTGTCTATGTTTTCCAATTTTGAAGTGGGCAATAAAATAGTCCAAGTTAGAAGCTTAAGCTTATGAAGCTGTCTTTTTTATTTTAGAGGACAATAAACAACATACACCGTAGCATATCTTGACTTGACTGTAGCTCAACAGATCAAAGTTTGATGAATGTTAACATCCTGCAACATATATTTTGTATTGCAACTGGTGGGCTGTAGCAGCAGATACACTGGGTCAGATTTTCTGAAAATCACAGCATGAAAGGTGGTTAAACAAAATCCTGTTAACACAAATATCTAACCACTGTTACACAATTATGAGAGGTATAAGAAGTGAATTCAACAATGTGCCACATGAAAGTTTTTTAAACCAAAAATATGAGACGACTTATTAGGTTCATGATAATTTGCTCTTCAAATGTCCTGAAATGTTTGTCTCTCCATTCTGGAGGTGAAGAATCCACATCAGCCTGACACACGGTTCACATTAGTCATTCGACTTACCCAGGAAAGGTTAAGATAATGTCCAAAGTGGAAAAAATTGAGTTGTTAACTTCACACTGATCCTACACAGCATGGCCAACTATTGGTCACCTGGGGCGTCCAATGGCTGCCACTCAGAGCCTCACTGCTCCAAACTTTCCATTTCATTTATTCCTCCTCTTCCTCTTCTTATAAGCACAGATGTAGTGGGAACCTTCAATCAGCTTCATGATGACACAACCTCTCCATTTTCATGCACCTCGGTCTCTGTCCAGCATGCCACCACGCACACACACACGAGCAGATACACACACATAAACACACGTGCACATACACACACCAATGCACAAATGCAATTTGCCCAACTGGCAGACATCTGTTGATAATTATTGCCCAGTCTCAGCAGAGAACTTGTGATATTTAATATTTCCTCACCACTTGAACAAATAAGCTATAATAACTGCAAGGTACTTGACCACAGGAGTAGAGGAGATGTGCAGCATGAAAGGAACTGTGTGCACTTCGGTTCAGTCTGTGTTGTTTCCACAGTATTTTACCCTCGGCATATATATTGAAAAAAATCAACTTAAAATCCCACCACCCACCAACCTCCATGCACCCCCAAAACCACCAAAACTTAAACAGTGAACAAACATTATAAATCACTGCTTAAAAGAAGATATAAATAGTTATAAATACCTACAAACACCACTCACACATACTGTAGAAACACAACCACACACACTTGAACTGATGCGCTGTGGAGGTGTTGCAGAGCTGCAGAGCATCAAGAGACATTCATAAAACACTCATTAACTTACTTTACAAAGCCGCCTTTGTGACCTGCCAGATCCTTGGCTACTCTCCCTGCTCTCTCTAACACACAGACATGCACACACACACACACACGGATAGCTTCTAGGGCGAATGAGAAAGTACATAAACACTAAATGGGATTAAAGTTTAAAGTGTTATAGCTACCTGGACATTTTTTTCCACGTATGTTGCCTTGAAATATGAGGCTCCGTGCAGCCTGTTAAGAAAAGAAATAAACTGCTCTTGCAGCAAATACACCAACTAATGTTTGACCTGTGCCCAAACCCACAACACCGACACAGATACAGGCTTTCTAGGGAATTTCTGTACTATAAAATAATTTTGTTGTGGAGACAGTTCATGACACAGCTGCTTTCCCTGAATCAGCTGAACATGTAGTCATTACCCTGACCTAGAGTCTCGAAATTTAAATTCAAATAAAATAAAAAACAAGAATTAGCAATCCTTTCAAATGGGGTCAAAACAAAATACATGACATTAAAGTTCATGTAAGATTCATAGTTCTTCTGTTCCCCAAGCTGCTTACAGGGTAGCAGTAAAAAAAAAAAAAAAAACAACCCAAAAAACCAAAAAGGTTTATTACTTATTTTGTATTTTGAGCCATTATTTCTATCAGTTTTACAACACTGTACTCACCAAAGCAATTTTTGAGATGTAGAAATGGAACAACAATACTATAAAGTCCAATAAAACTTTTTCCATTTAATCAAGTTGTTTAAAACCTGTCCAAAACTATTTGTCAGATCTCAGAGATCCAATCCAATAGTCAGTATTCTCCTAATCAGCAGTTGGTGGCAGTAATGCACAAACAGACATAGTAATGATGAACATCTTTTTATGAGATTTTACACAAAACAATAAATAGACTTATCAAATAAATAACAAACAAAGAAACCAATAACAAAGATAATAACTGGATGCAGCCTCCAATGCAGCTTTATTACAATGATAGTGAAAATAAGCTTTATAAAGATACATCTATTATGAATCAGCATATTGTGCACCAGCAGCAGCATGACAAAACTGCTTTTCCACGATAATGAATTTACCACGAGGCACTCCTTCCTGCCTGCCCTCACATCAAAGTGAGCAACCTGCTCAGGTTTCATCAGCCAGGAGGACCAGCCGAGGCAACGCGGCCTGTTTCACTTCCAGCAGATGAGTGGCGAGGCTTGGGGAGGAGGTCAGCAGCACACCAGGGGATTCCCTGACAGCAGCTTTGCCAGAGACCACCAAGGTGATCGGTTGATGAAATGACAGGCCACATTCTTATCCTTGCTCCTGAGGGCAAGGAAACAGACAAGGTGCTGGATGAAGGAGGATATCAGTGGCATGTTTCACTTTATTTTGGAGTTTGGTCTGTGTGAATGTGCGTGAAGATATCTTCATGCATGAAGCTATTTACATTCAATACGTCCACTGTACTGAGATCAGCTGAAGGGATTTTGGTGTTGGAGCATGAAATATTTTATAAAGGCATACTTGTTACAGTCAAGAGACTAGAGAAGTAGGGAAACAACCTCCATGATGGATGATAGAGAAATAAGTATCTGGGCTGGGGGGGAAACTTCTAATTACGAGAAGGGAGGCACATGCTCATTCATCCCAAGGGGGGCTCTCAGAGCCTCGGTCTCATGAATTGAATAGTGTGGTGAGGGGGTTTGGGATGGACCAGAAGTGCCCACCTTTGCCAACCACAGCGCACAAGCCGCCTTGACTTTTTTTTTTTTTTTAACCGCATGCGATTGCTGCCTCCACGTTCCGTGACCCATCACATAATCGGGCCCTTCTCGCTGCCTCGCACCAAAAAAGACACAAATCTGAATTCACCCCTTCTCATTTATTGCCTTATAAAAAGACTTTTGGTCAGTTTTTGCATCTCTAAAACGAGCATGCTGGTTTTCCCCCCACATAGTGCTCCATTCATCATAGGCTGGTGTAGGGAGACCTACTGCTCTTACATTTCCTGTAATTGGAGTGGCAGCGGTCCAAAGGTTGGCATAAATATTAAAAGAAAGTAGCAAAATGAATTATTTCCTGACAGTTTCTCACCTTTGCCAACTAGTATTTTATAATCAGTTATTTTTCAGCATGGGGGTGTGTGCATATGTCTTTGTTTAGTTACAAACCAATTTGTCACCTTTTATTCTCCTGACTTCCTCTTAGGTCAAGAGGCCCCTGTGGCGCCCTAAATATTCTCCACAAGCTTATGAGGCTTGGTGGTGAATCTGGTGCCTGTGAGACATAACTCTCCCTGTCAAAACAGAGAGGGAAACCATGATTCTTCGCCATGGAGTCCCATGCTGCTCGACTCTAATAAGCCAGCAGACATGAGGTCATTTTTTAGCATTCTCTTGTCAGCATTTATTGAACATGACTGCATTTTCAGATTGTTTGGGTAACTTTACAATGGTTATTAAGAATGTGATATTTTGAGCATCAGATTAGGTTTGTGTACATGTTCGGTTTAAAGTTTACTGGAGCTGAAGGTGCTAAATCCTAAGAAGAAAGTTATCTCATTATCACCACAGGGCGACTTGGTTTTGCAAGAATTTGATGTTGAACTTAAAAATGAAAACTTGGAAATGCTCCTTCACCCACTTGACCACTTTCTCAAAGTGGGCTGTTGTCCAGCAGCTACATGTAGTCACTTCACGGTTTGTGTTACAGTACATATTGACATTTGAAGCTGATGTTTTGAAATATCGGCCAATCATATATTTTGACAAGACAAATGTGAGCCTCACTGAGTGTTTCTGTTTTTGGGGTAAAATGAAAACACCATGTGATGGTCATTTACAGTAATGTTTTTTTTCCAACATGCACACACACCGTGTACACAGTGTGGATGTGAAAATGAATTTGAAAAGGAGGAAAAAAAAAAGACTAAAAAGGGAGCTTTTGATAGAATGAAATGCACCCAGCTGTGAGCTGGACCCGCCACATTTGATGCATAAATAAACTTGTATCTGATGCCAGGTTTTCAACAAACCACCAGCTAAATGGGAGATTTTATTTCAGATTAGAATTTCCTCACAGATGTAGAGATAGCACGCTTAATGATAATAAGAAGTGATGGGTCTTAAATTATTTGGGGTTTGATATAGGTGTTGAATTGGTTTACCATGAACAGGGTTCTGCTTTATTGAGTGACCTATGCCTGCTGAGATGGAGTCAACTGGTTGAACATTTCATTTAATTACATGTGCTTTATCTCTGTCATGTTAAAAAACACCATGCAAATTTCAGACAGAGTGAGCATCCTGTTTTTTTGGCATTGCTTATGTTTTTATTTGAGATGTTAAATTGGAGGAAAACAAGCTTTCTTCTTCTGTAGTAATAAGCCTTTGATGAATGTAGCTGCAGCAGCCGAACTCGTTTAAATAATCCAAGATGTTTATACTTCTCTTACACTCTAATTATGCACTTATGCATTTACATATTTGCAGGAAAAGTTCAACGAGCAAGATAAAAGTCACATTCAAACACCTTTTTTATTGACAAATTGGAATAAATACCTAAACTCTTGACCATCACACGCATTAAGTTGTTTTCTTTTTCTGCGCAGTCAATCATGTGCTTTGACATACAAAAATAGACTGGGACACTTAGTAAAGAAAACCTCATTTATAACACACTTCGGTGCATATATTACACATATTTCAGAAACACTTGTGGATGTTGTGGGACTGCTTCAAGAGGTCCTTGAGGTGATGTTTGCTTTAATTATTGAAATGGAAATGGCCATTAAAATTAACACTTCAATTATCTTTGGAATCAGAGCCTGCCTCATGTAGGTAAAATACAACCTCATAAGTTCAAAAAAAAAAAAAGGAAAAAAAGGAAGAGTGGACAGCCTGGAGAAGAAATACTCCAACATGAAGGGGTGTTAAGAGCTCTACCCTTCGTGGTGGGGTGCGTCAAGAGACTTTCTCTCGTTTACTTTAAGCTGGCTGCCTTTTAAGAGTGATAGAACACAGGCTTCCTCTTCCATTCATACACTGTGAGTCTTGGATGCTGCGTTAAACATGGAATATTTGTGTGGGAACATCATCATGGTTCGAATATATTGGCAATGGCAACAGGGCATAAGGGCTTCCCTATTTGTGCCACGAGATGAGAGGGTGTTTCTTTCACTGGCGCCAGAGGCCCTGTGAACCATGAGCTGATTAAAAGGGCGACCTCGTGTTCGTGCTGACAGTGGCCACATTTAAATAATGCTCTCAGTGTCAGAGACAATGATAGGTGGTTGGATTCAGCAAGAGGAAAAGATGAGATATTTGTTTTGGGGTGTATGGAGAAGGTGACCATTTCTCAGTTCTTGTCCTATACAAATGTTGCGGATCTTGTCGTGGGAGTGATACCTGAATAGAGCTGCTTTAAAAATTCCTCCCAGCATGTATTGAGGAAATATTAAGGGATTAGTTCAAACTGGTTAAAAGCAAACACTGTCTTTTTTGCAGTGGTTTCTAGCTATAAGATAGCTTTGACCAGCTTTGAGATTTCTGCCTTCACCCCAGTTCAAAGAAAGTGAGTGAAATTTAAGTTGTTGAGCTCACAGTAAAAGGAAAAAAAACCCTTTAAAATAAGGTAAGAGATAAGATACTTTATTGTCCCAGGTGGGAAAACAGTGGAAGTATGGTGGCTCAGTGGCTTTAAATGTCTCCTGCATCACAGCAAGAGGATCCTGGATTCAAACAGGGCTTTGGTTTCGTCTAATTTCAAGTGATTAAAGATACATACAATATACAGTAGGTGCAGAGAGTACAAGACACAAAACAGACACATAAACAATTTGTACCCCTAATTCTGTAGATCAAGTAACTCAGAGAGTATATGAAAGGAAAAAAAAAACAATAAAAGATTAAAACCACAGGTGGAAAAAACGCGATTATGTACACAAATTAAACAGTCAAATACTACTGTACTAACACTATACTGCCTATAGTACTACTGTACTATAGGTGTTTGCCCATGAACACGTTTAAAGAAAAGAGCAGCAGGATGTGGACTCAAAACTCTTCAGAACTCAAGACTCAGACACACAATGACCACAATTTACTCAAAATAATAAAAGCTGCGGCACAGGGGCAGAGGTTGCCAGCTGAGCAGCACCACAAAAAGTGACTCATAAAAATTTAAAGGTACTTTAATGGAAAATGTTTGTACTGACAATGGTTCAAATTCATGTGTACACTATGAGAGATGTTTGTTGTCAGAAAGCCACAGACATTCAGATTCAGATTCCCTGTAGTTCCTCTCAGCTCTACTTCATTCAATGTTTTGGTTTTATCAGCAGCGTTAAAAGGGTGATCTCTCTGCTCTCACCATCACATCAACATTTTTGGCTGCAACCAACTGCTGTCTCCAGCAAAAAGCTTAAAAACCAACTCTATGTTGTGTGCCCAGGACAGAACAACAGAGAGCCAAAGTGAACAACTAGCTGGTGAACACACGTAGCAGCCAAAAAGTCTTATACTTCTCTCACGAACTGACAGACACCAACACAGAGCTAAAAGGATGAAGAACATTGGTTTTAATTTTGTTTCTTATTGTTATCCACTTACTCGATATCCTGAACCCCATCTCATAACCATATAAGTATATAAAGAGATACAATTCCAGATGTTTAAATGTGCATATTCAATTGAAAATTTTTAAGGACACCATAGTCTGTTGTAGTTTGTCTTTTTCCTGACAGCCAACTGCATGTAATTACTGACTGTCTTTCCCCAGCAGCAAAGATGGTAACAGTGTGACCTTATTATACAGCTGTATAAAGTGCTAAGAGTCGATACTGGGGTGGATGGGCGGGTGTAAAAACTGTGTCACTACGACTTTGGAGACTGTGGTTGTCCCAGAAGTCAACATTGGTTTCTTTTAACCATGAGGGCGATCTTTTTCCTGACCTTAAACAAGTAGCCTAAAAGTAAACAAAACTCAACCGTAGAGGTAGCAGATCAGAAAACTATCGTGAGTCATTTTGGAAGGGGCTTACAAACGATTTTCTTGAAATAAGTATTTGAATAGGAGCAGTTCCAGGATTCAAACTGTGTTTTTTGAGGTGTTCTTTGTAAGGGATATATATTCTCCAGTTTTTTAGTAAAAAGGAGCCAGAGGATTTTTTTCTTTCTTTTCTTTTTAGGTTAAACTTGACCGTGCCATGAGGATAAAGGCCTTTTAGGCCCCAGTTACACAGGCCTAGAGACTAGTTGGCAATTTATATTCCACCAACTGGTTGACGAGTGGTTGCTGGCAGTCGCTAGGTGCTGGTGTAAAGTATACAGTGCTGTACCAAAAACCTCCTTGTAATTGCTTTGGCCGCTAGCAGATTGCTGCGGTCGCCTGTAGTTTGCATGGCAGACGTTGACTTGTCTGCAAACACTCACCAACAACTCGCGGAGAGGCAGTGAAACTGTGAAAAGTGTGATGCAAACCAGAAATGGAAAACGTTTGTTTTCAAAGTAAGAGTTGCGCCTTTTGAAACGTGCAATAAGGCACAACTTTTACTCTGAAGGTAAATGTTTTCTGTTTCCAGTTTGTTCCGGTTAGTTGACGAATGTTTGCAAACAAGTCAACGTCTTCCAGCAAACCACGGGCGACTGCGGCAATCTGCTAGTGACCAAAGCAATCACAAGGAGGGTTTTGGTACAGCACCCTTTTTGTGACCAGTTTCACCCGGTGACAGATAGCAACCTCCAGCAAGCACTCGCCAGCCCCTCCAGGATTGGTGACTGCTTGCATTTTTATCTTGAAACCAGAGGTTGCTGACCAGTCTCTAGGCTTTGTGACTGAGGCCTCAACTGTTATGTAAGGAAGGGTGCCGTGGAGTTTTTAAACAATTTTCTTGCTTATAGTTTTGAGGATTTATTGAAATCCTATTTGAAGGTAACTCTTAAAAAACACACCGTATTCATATACTCTGTGTCTGGCGGTCATGACTTTGATCAAGACGAATGTAGGACACAGCTTGATTTTTTAAAAACATTCTAAAATGGTGCAGAGCAGTATGAATCTGAATGAATCCTTATGAATCATTACACATGACAATGGGTATCATGTCCTAAAACCTCACTGACAACCACAGTCATCTTCAGTCTGAAGACAGCATATGATATTTATTAGCCGATGTCATGTTTTCCATATGTAGTATTCTTCTCCGTGGGAGGAGAAAATGGACATCCAAAATCCCCACCATGTTGTATTTGTTCTGGTCATGTTGCTGTGATTCCACATCAAGCAAGTCTGTTTTTTTTTAGTGTGAGTTGTCATTACAGGTTTAACAATGTACTCATTGTAATTTACATCTGAGAAACAGTCACAGGAGATTTAACAAAGCACAACTGACAAAACATTCCAACTGTTCTCCATCTACTACATTAATCCTCCACTTTTTAATACTGAGACCATTACAACGAAAGGAATCAAAAGAATAAAAAGCGGTCGACTTTTGGGTGTGCATTGGAGTGGGAATGATACTTTTCCCCACTCCATTCTGCCATTATTTATCACCCCTGACGGTCGAGCCCGGGTCCACAGGAAGTGAAGCGTAAGTGCAACAGGAAGAGGAGAAGGTGGATGGTTTGATCCCCGCCATGTAAATCAAGCTTTTTATATGAGCCCGGGCCACCCTGGAAGATGAAGTGTTCTTGTTGTGAAAGAAAACAGTGGAGTGGTACACATGTCATAACATTGACACCTAGGAGGGGGTCAGCTGGGATCCATCCTCAGGTCAGGGCTCCCATGTGCCCTCTTGGCCTGAAACACCCCCAGCACCCGAACCCCTAAAGTCATTCTCCTCTCTTCACACATGCTCTTCCACCTCATCCACTTTCTTTTTCTACATCCCATTCCTCGTCTGTCCAAATATGCCTCCATTGGTTTTCTTTTAGAGCAGTGCCCAGCTTCTGTCCACCAAAACACTTTCTCAAACAATAAACAGAGGGCCTAGGTGGTCCTGTCAGAGCTGCTGTCTTTATAGAATAACCAGCTACCACAAGAATCTTCTCCTCTGCTTTTTGTGGACGGCCTGCACATCACTTCGTGCACTTACACCGTGTACTTGATTATTAAAACCTCCTTAGGCTGTGCAACCACAAATGTTACATTACAAATTATTGGTCACTGGATTCAGTCCACACATCTTAGGGGAATATACAATTAATTGTTTGATGCATTGTCAAAGGTCAGCTCTTCCTCCTAGAAAATATGTTATCCATTTGTTTTGCCAATTATGTTACAAGCATAGCCGGATTAACCTCCAAGAATTCCCTGGGGCACCTACTGGGTCCCCTTTGTTCATTAAGCTTTTGATTAAATGCAAATTTAAGAATATTCAGAGTTCTTTTAGATTTATTTTTGGACATTTTGCCTTTATTTGATAGTGCAGTGAAAAGTAGACAGGAAAGAGAGAGCAGGGGAAGACATGCAGCAAAAGGCCACAGTTTGGACTCAAACCCAGACTATCAGCACTTCAGCCATATGGCATATGATCACCTGCTCAACCAGTGAGCTAAACTGGTGCCCATAATATTCAGGGTTCTAGTCTGGGCCTCAATATCAGCTACTAAAGCAGTAATTGCCACAAGACCTTTACAAGTTTCAGTTTACGAATTAGTTTCTACACTATGAACTGCTGGGCTTTGGGGCTCCAAAGGGTCTGGGGCTCTAGGACAGTTACTCATTTGGTAACACTTCTGTGGTCAGGAGGTAGATATAACTTTTAACTGGAATATTATGTTATGTTCTTGTAGTGCAAACAAGTTGTAGTGGCTATGAAGAGGCAGCTGGAATGCACCTTGAATACTGAGGATGGTTTAGGCAAGGCTCGGTCACCTCGTACCTAGCTTGATCACAATTGCCTCCCCTCCCCCCTGGCCTGTGCGCATAGTGCCCTTAACAATCCAGGCCTGGCTGCGAATCAGTTTGTCTCAGCATTTCAACTCCTCTCTCATGCTCACTCTCCCGCTCTTTTATGCACACACCTGCTTTTGAAATGTGCTGTTACAGAACACAAGTTAATGATTCTATGCATTTTGTCTCTTAATTTGGGAAGCAGTGGCACATTGGCCTCTCACATACTGTATTTGTTAATTACTTCAAGAGATTTTTATGGAGGCAGCTGTCGTTGAAGAGGCATAGGGGATCCACGAGACCTGTGCTGAGGTGCACATAGCGATCACACTACATGTGTACCGTGTCTGATTCCAAATGAACTACACCTGGGCCCACCTTTTCAAGATGGCCAGGGCACGGTTCACTTAACTGTGCCCAGGCACAGCACGCAGTGATCACATTAGTTAAACAAACTGTCCTTTGAGGGTCAACTGCACTTGGGCATGGTACGGATTGCCTTTAAACAAAACTACACACCACCCCACTTGCAAATCATGCTAGATATATTTTTTTTTTTTAAAAAAGATTAAAAATCAAAACCAGTGAAACCAAATATACAAAACAAATATTTAAACAATTATTTGTTGTCAAAACCCAGTACCCAATTTACCCACAACACTCACCTCAGTCTTAAAAATGAGATAGGCAACAAAAACTTAAGCTTACTGTAATTCAAGTGGCCTGAGAAGGAACTAGACTCCTGCCCCTTCCCTGAGCTCTATTTTCAGGCTTTAGAAAAATGTAGTCCATATTGGTCAATCAGAGGTATTTTCAGGTGAGTAGTATAGAGAGTGACAATGTCTGTATAGGAAGTAAGATGTGGTAATGCAATGGGTTAAGCAAAGGACTTTTATTTGGGTCTGATTCCGCTAGAAAGCTAAAAAAAACCCCAAAACAAAACAAAAAAAAAAAAAACTGGCATCATGCTTCCTTTAAAATGTTGATGCTATTTGAAATTAGTTAAATGTATATAAATGCAATTCATAGGAGTTAAGAGTTGCATTCTGTTTATGGAGCTTCATGTAAAAAAGCATTTTTTCCTCATAGAAATCCACTCAGTTTTAAGTTGGAATTTCTCTGTGCAGAATGACCTAATGGTCACGTCAATGACACGCGTGTGTGTTGATGAGAACACTTCAGTGTTTGTGTGGAAACAGTTTGTCACATTTCATTAGTTCATGCAGACCACTTTGCATGGTGCCTACCCAGGTAAAGCACCATGCATGGCTCAGTTGGTGTGCAGACAAATACTGTACACACTTTAACCACTGACCTTTTCATTTTAGGTTGCGCAGCTCAGCATATGATTGGACATTGTTGTTTTTATCGCCATTTGCAGCAGAGATAGTAGGACTTAGTTTTGTATGGAGAGAACCAGAAGTATTTTGCAGGAAGCTCTGTGTTTACGTGGAGTGTGCCACAGGAGCCGGAGAGATGGCTGGCATAATGGGGTTTATTTACGTTCACACTCACTTGCACTGCGCAGTGTCTGGCACTCTAACTAAGGGGACACGTTCTTGCTGAGAGACGTCATTAGTGCCGCTGCACATAGAAAGTGTGTTCATGAGCAGTGGGGTCAGTCACTGGGATTATTCAAATGGAATGACCAGGTCTTGTGAGACTGCAGCGAGTCAGATATAGCCATTGCAACATCAACAACCTCACGTCTGAACTGTTTACCCACTTTTACATGCATGAGCAGTCAGTGGAAAACACATTAAATTGGTCCCTCCACTTTTAACCTCACCCATTAGCGTAATCAAATTACATAAATATTTTCAGAATTAAATCCCATGCACATTAAGGCTTAAAATAAGTGAAAAAGTCCAGGGAACATTTATCGCCTAACTTCTTTTCAGAGGACTCTAAACACAGGAAATTGGAGGCGGTTACACCTACAGTACATACATTAAGAAAATAATTGAAGGTCAGATGTAAGCATTTATTTATCCAAAATCTGCAGTAAAAAGTTTTGAAAATGTATCCTTTTGCATAAATTACCTCAAGATTTATGACCTCCTTAACTATTTTAATGTTACAGTGTTACAACTTTACAGTGTACAATTTTATGCCTTCAGTGAATATTTAGCATTATTCTGCATTCTGCAGGGTTATTTTAGAGCTGAAAATTATACTCATTTACATTATCATTTAAGTAACCAACTGAATGTTTTTTAAATATTTTATCTAGAAAATGTCAACAAACAATTTAATAAATTTTTTTTTTCTGAATACACTCTCCAAAACCCCAAACATATGCCATTTACTATAATGGAACATAAACAAAAGCATCCTCACATTTGAAAAGCTGAATGATCACATTTTTTCTTATGTCACGTTTCAAGAAAATGGGATCTAAAGCAATAATTTTAAGTCACTCTAATAAATAATTTTATTATTAAGCTTTTTAAACATTATGGTTAAAAAAACAATCAAATTGAAGTGATTTTTGTATTACTGAGCTTAAAAAAACCCAACAGTATACACCTGTATTAAGCTACAAAACATTAACACAACAATTCATATTAACATTAATTTAGCAATAATAAATAGTTGTCTCTGGGTAAATTGTATGAGTCCTTCTGAGAATATTTAGAGATGTCACAGTAATTTGAAAGAGACTCGCACAGAAGAGCAGTATTTGAATTTGAAGCGACCAGTATATTTGGAGTCACTGTATATTTATGCTGGACTGTTTAGCTTGGCATCTCACTGCTGATAATTTATGACACATCTGGTGTCAATCTGCCATCACCTTCCTCATAAAAGGTCCCCAAATCATGAATATATTCTTCAGATGGCAAGAAATGCTCGTTATGAGCCGGGACTTGATTTGTGGAGTCTATCTTTTTCACAGTTGACTGGATATTTGGGTACGAATCAATGTGTCTCAGAGCGAGTGAGTGAATTTATATACTTGGGAGTGTCTCCATGGCCAGCGCTGTGGCCAAGTGTGGGACATATGCGGCACCGCAACGGAAACCAGGGAAACTGCATTAATTGAGGAGGGGGCAAAAAGGAACAACATCAGATGTGAAGTTCTTCTCTTGCAGTAATTCAGCATCATGAAATTCTATACTTCCCCCTTTCCTGCAAAAATATGTCAAGGCAAGTGCTAACCAACTAAGATCCTCATTCTGCTTCATTTTTAATCAACTTTTAACAGATATTATCCTTTATAGTCTCCACTTACTGTGAAAAATTTGCGATACTTAGCTTTGTATTTTTACCTTTTGGGAAACCATGAGGCACTTAAAGTGTCAGCAGCTGAAAAATTGCTTTTACAATGAGAGCAGCAAAGATGATTTATGGAGAAAGGGTAGTTTTCTCACTACTGTAGCGTATATGGTTAATGTCACCGTACTTCAAGGAAACAAAGCTTTAAACTTCAGTTAGAAAAGCCTGTGAAAACCAAACTACTCAAGTGTTTTTTCTCCTCACAGTTTGCCATGTTGCTCTAGCATGGGCTAAGCTGGACAAACTTGTAGAAAGGTTTCAGTCAGAATATCCTCTATGGAAGCGAACGAGAGAGGAGGCTGGAAAGAGAGCCGGTCAGTGAATGTTTCATTATATCTAATGTTGCCCTCCCTGAAGCGCTCTCCAAAGTAAGCGAGCTGCGTGAGCCGGGGCTCGAAATGCTCAACCCCCTTGTGACCACTTGGAGCAAAGCAACTCTCCACTTTCTTATTTTCGCCCTCAAACGAAAGCCTCTGCATGGATAACACAGTGGTGCTTTTTATTTAACTTGATTTTTGAAAGCGTAGAGTTTCTCTCGCTGAGAAGGGGGCTTGACATGATTAGAACAGGGGCCATATATCCAGGATGATAAACAGGCAAAGTGTGACAAATATTTTTTTAAGGGACGCTGCCATCACAAACATATTTGAGGTCAACGTTTTGGAGATGAATTGATAAGATTTTTGGTTCAAGAGTCTTTCATATTCATGGATGTAGTCAGTCAATTGTAAATGTTTAAACAGAGCTAGAATTCAGTCACTTCATTGTGGAAAATACATTCGTATTTTTGATCATTTTTCATCAAACAGTGTATGGAAATGACACAAGCAGCTGTGTTTTGTTAAAAGTCAGAGCCCCATGGCTTACTGATCCTCTATCCAAAAATCAAGAATGATCTTAATTGCCTCTATCATTTCACTAAATGGTTAATGACAGTGATTTAATACACACAGAGCTGTTTGAGTGTGTGCACCCTCTAACAGCGGCGAGTGTGTGCGTAAGTCATGGTGCTTAGCTGGCTGCTGAGTCTTTGCTTTGATTCCCCTGCTCCGGCATGTGCGAGGACTTAGCGGGCTGAGATCCCAGACATCTGTTGAATATTAGGGGCAATAACAGCTGGGTGGACCTCAAACATGGTCACCCACTTCACCTCACTGTGTCTCTGAGGATAACCCCAGCTGCCTCACACTCCAGATGACAAGTGCCCGTTCACTGGCCCGCTGAGTTCGGGGTCTGCCGATGAGCCGAGCACCCTCACTTCTAAACAATCCACCAGAAAGCCTCTCCTCCTTCTCTTTCTGTCTTTCTCACTGACTTTCTCCTGCTGTGCATGGGAACAAGGTGGGTGGTATAGAATGATTTCACTGCGATAATATCCCACCATGTTTGATTTCCCATAATGTGTCAGCTTGTTGTTGAAATAAATTCTGGCTCCACGGTGGTTGTCTGTCAATCGCTCTCCCGTGGCTTTCTCCTTTGAAAGATCGAGAAAAAGAGAAAGAGGTCGGCCATAAAGGCATGATCCTGACGTCACAAGATTTCCAAGAAATATTTTTCCTGACTCCGGCAGCCCTTGTTTCACAAATTCAACATATTTTTGGAATTTCTGTAAGAAAAAATACGCTTCACAAATTTAAAGTAAAATTTATTAGCAACTGTAAATGCACCCTTGTTTAGTTCAATTCATTCAAAGATTTTGCTGCAGCAGCTTAAATAGGTGTGGCATAAGTACCAACTTAAAGAGGCTAATGTTAGCAAACTTTAGATACTGTATGGCATAACTGCAAATATTTGTTAACTGAATGCACTGTTATTTAATGTTCATGTTGAACAATAAAATGCACTTTACTCAATGCAGTAATTTTAGACATAATGTACAAGCTGGGAAAGCACTAGCTGTAGTTAGGTGGCAATGGCCCATTTTTCAGGCTTCTGGTGTAGCCTGTGTATATTCTGAAAACTGATATCCAAGACAAGACCGAGCCAAGACTTCCCATTCCATGTACCGGTCATTGTTTACAGTCCAACTATCAATCTAGATACTTTTTTTAAAAAGCTACATTGTCAGACAAAAGGTGAGACTGCAATTCTTCCAATGTGTTCCTCTTGTGCTCTCCACAGGGCGGTTTACCTGCAAGCATTCAAACCTGATCAGTCAATGTGCCCCTTTACGGTTTGCTATAAAGACATACACACAGGAAAAGACAAGCAGTGATGTGATGCCAAGAGACGATGGAACGTTGATCAAATTTGTAGAGTTGCAATGATGACTGACTAAATAGCCGTTAGATGCAAAGTGGTACGGAGTTAAACTTACCTCAACTTTAAAGCGAGTGATTAAGTGACAGAGTGAGTGAAGATACCATACATTGGCATATGAAGATGTGCGTAAATTTATTGGATGGTTATCTACACAACCAGAGCCACTCACAACCAACCAAGTGCTTACAGGGCTTAAGGCTGCATTAGCAAGAAACATGAACTCCATGGTCCTCAGCAGCTGCGGTCATCATCTTCATTCCTAAAGAAGAAACCATGAACCTGCCGAACCATTTTGTCCAAATGGAATTATGCTGCCTGGTGTGGACATTTTCTTACCCACATTGTAAAAAATCACAACTTGGACAACATTACAGAAGCTGGCAACACTTGATCAGGTAGAGCCCATTGCAGCTGCCACTTAAAATTCAAACTTACAAGTATTTACTACATTAAGATTTCCACATTACTACCTTTAAAAAGTAACATAAATCTATTTTTTATCTGAGTTTAGTTGTTACTATTTACAATGACTACCTGACAGATCTAATTTTTGTGTACCGAACCAACAGACAAAGCTAATGTCAACTTGTGAAGAGGAAAATATATATTAGAAGATGGTTGACACATCTGATGTGACATTTGATGAAAATGCAGTTTAATAATGATGTAAAATGAAAACAGTCTCTCCAAAAACTTAAATGATAAAGATTTATGCCAATAATGTTATGCTAACTTAGGTTAGCATAAACAGCTTCCCTCTTACTCCAAACCACATGAAACCTACAAATACAAGTAATTAGTAATTGTATTTTTATATATATTTAATCTCTTGGTTAGATTTACCTCTTCTTTCTTACAATATAACTTGTTATGGTAACCCAGTGTTTACATAATTAATTGCATCTACTGTAAATGATTTCCTAGCAAACAATTTACACCTTCAGTAAAATGTTCACTGGTTAAGGCTTAATTTATTAGCTTGATATTAGCAGGTTACTTCAAAATGTAACAAGTTACAGAGTATACACAAAGACAACAATCTGATTACTTCAAAAATAATCATTAAAACTATACAATTAATTAACTCCTCTTCAAGCATCTGAAAATATTTTAAATGCAAATAAAATTCGTTTTGAACATTCGGCATTTCCCGTTGATAAAATTATTTACAAAAGCAACACAAAATACAGCTGCAGCCAACAGTGTACAGCCATGTCTTTGGTGTAAGTTTTCATAGCTGCTGCTTTTAATCAAAGGCCACATGAAGGACTTTGATATTGTAACACCAAAGGGGCACTTACTCAAAATGTTATCTTATTTACAGTGCAAATAAAAAGAAATAAAATCTCAATCATCTATAAATCCTCACAGAAAACAAACAGTATTTGTTGAGTCAATATTAATAAAATATCAATATTAATAAAACTGGCGTCCTGAGGGGAATAACTTACTTTGATATACAGTAAAATGTTTGCATTTAGAAATGTTCAAATCAAATTACCCTTACAAAAAACATGTTGGAAAAATGTCTATAGGGGTTAAAAATCACGTATCATGCTTCATATTTTAAAATTGAAAGATATAATCAAAATGTAATCAAGTAAGCCTAACTAAAGTAACTATAATTTAACTTTTCTCAAAAGCAATCTGGCGTGACAGTTGAGTTTTTTTGTAATCTGATTAGGTAATCAAGAATACATACCACCCAACCCTGGAAACTACTCAGTAGTTATGAACAACTTGGGAAGGAGTTACAAACAAAATTAGTAATGAATTTATAAACAGTTCAATTCTGACTTCAGGTTCAGACTGCTTTGGTTACATCTCACTCCCACCTTGCACAATTATCTGGAGCAGTTTTAAAACTGAGCCATAAATGAATATTAAAAACTAAATCAATAACCACATTCATGTTGAGTTACACTCACTTTCTGGCATCTACAACACTCCAGTCCAGTTGCTGCATTCTGGGTGTCGTTATGGAGTCACATTTTATGACCTTGTGATTAGTGTTTTTATGGCGGTAGGGAGGTCTGCAGATGGTCTATGTAAACTTGTCACACTGAGGGGCTCTTGTGGGGCAGTGAAGGAGAGAATTAGAGCTCTGTTACAGCTGAAGTAGGATAAACAGAGATGGAGTGCCCTCTTCTGGAGGCTTTTACATTTTACACTGTGCAATAGCCGACAAGCTGGACGGATTTTAATGTGTGACAGACTGAATTGGTCAGATTAGTGAAAGGTGAATGTAAAACAGTCACATCAGTTTTTAAGAAGTGGAGAATGACAATGTTGTGTGCAGTTAAAATGAGGATTAGTTTAGATTTATATATCCAAACTTTATGCCAAAAACCTTGCATATTTACCTCAAATAGTTTTGGTTTTTCTTTTGAAGGTAATATACCCAAGATAATATTCGATGCAGTGGAGTTCATTAACATTTGAAAGAACTGAAATATTTCTTTAAACCTTAAATAATTATAATTTTTCATAATATACATATTATATACAAATTAAATGGGAAATTAATACACAGTTAAAAAAAATGGAAATATAAGATTTAGTAACAGTGAAAAAGTGCTTTTATAATTTCCAAAAGACAAAGCTAACACAAGACACAGGAGGTCACAAGTAAAATCAGAACATTTTTATATTTGAAAACATGAAACCATAATATTTATCATATAATCTTTTTGTTTTTGCTTAAAACATGACTAGCTAAGAAAGAAAACTGCTGATTTATTGAATCATTGTTTCACCTTTATATCTCTTACAATAAATTACAATGAAATTTGTTTACATGCAGTTTGGATTAACCACAGTATTAAGGGTGAAGTCAGAGGTTAAAACAAAATTCTTTAAAGATTTTAATGCTCTACATTAATAAACACTTAGAAATGTCTTTTTGTTAATAACCCTTTCTAACATTTTTAGAAGGCAAATAGGGTGACCTAAAGTGTCTTTGGTCTGCATTTGAATCACACTTATGCAGCATTATAGATAATTTTGCACATTACTGAAATTGTGTTTGTTTCAGGTGCATCCTCTTATTGAAACTTAAGTCACAGAGTGGTGTGTGTTCCCAGATGTGATGATAGTTTTAAACAATGCTCCTATACCAGCAAAGCCCCTGCTGTCTTGGAAACACAGATGACCCTTACATCCTGCACAGCAAGCTGGCATTAACGGGCCATGTGTTACGCGTTTTACACATTCTTTAACTTTCAGGATCCAGTTTCACCTACCTGGGTCTCTGTGGTGCACATGTACCAACAGACTGTTAGAGGGATGATGGTGAAGAGAAACAAAGAGGTATGAGGATTAATTTGGAGGATGGAGGTTATAAAATATCACTGTAATAAGTCGTGTGATGGTTTCTAAATTTTATCCGTAAATCTTTTAAAAATACTTTTAACATTTTATTCAATTTATATATGTGCATAATTATTTGTATACTCATTCCTATTGACCCTCTTCTTGTCTCAGATATTTTCCTCCCAGTATCAAACAACATGTATTTTAAACACACAGATTTTATATAATGTTTAGAATTAAAGTTATGAACATATTTACCTGCCAAGGAGGTTATGTGATTGTTTTCAGTTTGTCTATTTGTTAGCAGCATTACTCAAAAATGTATAGATGGATATGCTTCAAAGTTTTACCTGAGATGGAACCTGGCCCAGACTAGAAGTGCTTAACTTTTGACGTAGATCTGGATTTGGATCCAGCATTTTTTTTACATAAAGATTATTTACCACTGCAAAGAGATTGAACAAAATTGGGCATTTTGCATTATATCTTCACAAATACATATCAAACAAAAAAATGGGAGACATCATCTTGATGTTCTAAAGAAAATCCAGACTAGATAGCCTTCTGGATCCAGGGACTTAATTCATATAACGCATGGAGGGATACAGTATCAGAGCGCTTGTTTATATGTTTGGCTCATTTTGTATGATAAAGGTAAAAATAATATAAAAATTAAAAAAATGAAATTTTAGGTTTTGTCAGTCCCATTAAAAGCTTGTATCTTCAGAGCTTAAAAAACCTCACTTCGGATGATCCAATGTAATTGTTTTTTTTTTTACATGGATATTTGTAAAAGTCACATGTATCCCTGACAGCAGTATTAATATAATGCAAGTTAAGTGCACATACTGAGGCATCAAAGACTATTACTACCATTTGCTGAATTCATATATGTCATTTATTTTTATTCCATTCTGTGACAATCACATGTGCCTGTTTTTATGACTGCTGCAGCAGCTCATTATAGAAACACAGTAGTTATATTAGTTCATAAAACTGTTAAAGCAGTGATATGCCGAATCAAATTTCATTTTACAAACCATTACTTTCAGCTCCCGCTGTTTCATTTTCATCCCAAACATGTCAATGAAGACGTAATGAAGTTGGAGAAATGGCCAGCACATGTAAAATGGAAAATATGTAACAAGTACCATGAAAATGCTCCATTGTGAGCTATATTAGGAGTGAAATACATTTCTGGATGGAGTTACTCTAAATGACGCACACATACAGAGGATTAATGGAACTTCAAACGTGTTTTTCTTTGTAATGCATCATTATGAAGCAGTGAATCTGTCAGCAAGGGGAATCAGTGCGCTTTGGTCACCAAGCTGGCCCTGCAATTATTACAGAAGCACTTTGAGTCCTTTCACTGAGGGTGGAGGGATATGTGGAAAAAAGATTGACCCAATGAAACTCCACAACAGGTGTTTTACTGCACTTTTTTGACCACATTTACATGGACTCCCGGCACGTTGGTGTTTTTTTTGGGTTAATTTTAATAACGATTTGGGTTACTGTGTTAGAGAATAATTTTAATTTAATTTAGTTTTTGGCTTAATGTTTCATACCACAGCAGAACTGCTAACAGTGATACTAGGCAATAAGATTATTAAGGGAATAGTCCAACATGTTACATAAGAAAATTCCATAATGCTAAACCTAACATTTAACATTACATTTGGGGAAAAAAGAACAGGTAGATTGGATCTGAGAAAACTCAAATATATAACCAGCTGAAAACTGCTCATCAATTTACTCAACTTAAGTTCAAACTCAGTTTAACATGTAATACCAAATCCTAGAGGTCAGGGCACTGCTATAGCTCCCTTGGTTGACTAGGTGACCCATATGCTGAAAGGCTGCAGGGGCCTGGGTTTGACTCCTCCCCAGACTGTTTCCTGCATGTCATTCCCACTTTTCTGCCGGCCTGCCATTATTGTCCTGTCCAATAAAGGCAAAAATTCATAATAAAAAGAATCACCAGTCAAATCCAATTAAATGTTTGTCTAAATCCCCCTCACAGGTTATGCTTATACTATATATATAGATATGAAAAGATACCAACACACTTGCAGCCTGGAGCTGCAAACTACTCTTCCATCAGTGCAGTAAGATGATTGGCTTCATGTTCTGTATTTAGAGATTGAGATAACACTAAAGTTTTAAGTGTAGACAGAGTTTGGAAGTGAAACAGGATTTATTATGCTAATTTCCAGCTCCATATTTTTATTCAGCGACACTAACATAGTAGCTTTGCATGATTTACAGTTCAAAATAATCTATAGTTTTCCCATACTGGGCTTTGGTGCAGCTCCTCAGTTCATCCTCTGTCTGAAACAAGCCGTTTTAGCTCCCTTCCCCCTCCCTTTAAACCAACTTTATTCTGACTGGATGCCCCCTCATACAATAGTTGGATGAGACATCTGTGTTCAAAGCCAGAGCTGGTTGCCTGAGATTACCATATAAAGGATATCCTCTCTCACTGACATCATACAGACCTAAAAGTAGAAAAAAAACCCAGTTTGAAATAAGCATTTAGAGCAGTCTGAAGCCTGAGTTTTTGGTTCACAGGGATTATGTTTACATATGTTGACTTCATTATCTGAAACTTTGGCCATGTTTAATACGAGCATCCACCACTATATAGGACAAAGTACAAAAATAATAATAGGTTCACTTCTAATTAACAACAAATGTTTGATTATATTCATATTTGACTACAAAAGCAGTCTGTTTGACTCTCCGAAGCACAGCACTATTTAATCACTACAATTTTGGCTTTACTGTCAGCAGTTACATTAAAAAATGTATCAATAAAACAAGTGTGACTTAAATGTGTTTCAAAGATGTTTCCAATTTTTACGCTGAGCTGACTGGCTCTACTCATTGCTGGATTTTCTCCTACAGCCTTTATCAACAAAGCTAAAGAGAGTATTTCTCAAAACGTCAAACTTCCCATTAAGTTTTAATGTGTGAAGTTTGCCCGTTGAAGCAGTTTCTTGTAGTTTTTGTCTGGCAGGAAAACCTGGTGTTTGCTAAAATATCTCTCTATTTAATGATGGCCATATAATTCAGAAATCAGTCTCTGTGCTTCTGTTTTCTGTTCATGTTTCAAGCCACTGTGGCACTTTCCTGAACTCACTCATTTTGGCCCATTTTGGCCACATCTGAGCCCAGCTCCCTCCCTTACCCACTAAGTGCTTAAAAGAAACCTGCTCTGCTTGTCCAACAGCTTTCAGACTGCCAATCACTGCCACAGCTCTCAGTGTGCCCAAACTAATTAATGCGCCGATTATTCTCTCATAAGACCACCATTAAGGACTTTGTTTCAAATGTCATGTCACGCCGCACTCAGATTTCCTCCTGTTTTTTTTTTTTACGATCACTCTCTGTGGTAACCATCCCGTAAGAAAGACATCTTTAATTTGTTTGGATACAGCTGAAAGGGAGGGATATTACATCTATATTTAACTCAGCGGTGCCTCCGCTTGGACAAGCCGGCAGAGGCTAGCTTATTTTTTCAGGTGCTTGTACTTTGGAGAACGGTGAGCCACAACCTTGGAGATTTCCACTCCACAGAGCCACACTCACTCCAGAGCAGGGACTTCTGGGAAGGCAGCATGTGTCTGCAGGGATTTGGCAATGGATGCTGGATAATGATGAAACAATTAATCATAACACGGTCCGTTAATGCTGCAGGGGAGGAGATGGTGTAGGACATGGAAGATGGCAGAATTTATATAAACATGGACACATGGAGACTAATTTACAGCAGCTCGTTAACACTTATGAGGTCATCAAGTGTTAATCATCTTGTGGCTCTACTTCCTGTTCAAGCAGGCTACCTGTCATTCACTTTTACATTTGTGTATTACTATTGATGTATTACTCACACTTTTCTTGCCTGTACCACATGTATTTTCTCTCGCCCAAAGTGAACCACTGGTAAGTGGAAAACCCAAGGACAGGATGTCAAACTGGCTTTTGCACCAATTGATCAAGGATGAATGACTCAGTTAAGATTCTTAGACTTTGTCCCCTCAGTTTTCTTGCAGTCACATTTTCTGCATATGCATTATGAAGCTGGTAATGCAATTTTAACAGTCTGCTGTCTTATACATGCACAGGCCTCCTCACTCAGGAAAATATGATGAAGCTCAGAATATATATTAAAAAAAATAACAAGACTTAAACACACTCAATACAAAAGATTTTGACATTTTTATAGCAAAAGCACTTTTGATGTTTGCTTTAATGTTTGTATTGTAATGTTTGTTGCATTGAATTTTGCTAGCTGAAAGGGATTCTGTATTTTACTGCATTGTATCAAACACATACATAAGGCCCCGGTCATACAGGCCTAGAGATTGGCTGGCAACTGCCTGTCAACCACCACTCGCTAGGGAAAAGCGAGTATTCCCTGACTGGTTTGTGATTGCTGGAGGTTGTTGACAGCTGCTGTGAAATCGATTGCTAAAACCCCAGTCATGCATGCCTAGAGACTGGTCAGTGATCCCCTGGTAAGCAAGGAAAAACATGCATTCCCTGACTGGTTGGTGAGTAGTTGCTGGATGCTGCTTGCAGTTGCGAAGTGAAATTGGCCACAAAGCGGTATGAGATGCCGCACCAAAAACCTTCTCTCCGTTTCCAGTTTGCATTGCACTGTTTAAGTTTCACTACTGCTCTGTGGTTATTAGGGAGTTTTTTGTAGACACATCAACATCCTCCATGCAAACTACAGATGACCTGTGGCAATCTGCTAGTGACCAAAGCAAAGAGGTTTTTGAAGCAGCACCCTCTTTGCAATAGATTTCACCCAGTGACAGCCAGCAACCTCCAGTAACCACTTACTAACCAGTCGGGGAATACACATTTTTTCCCTAGCAACCAGAGGTGGCCAGGTGGTCGCCGACCGGTCTCTAGGTCTGTATGACTGAGTATGCTAAACAAATGCAAGCATCAAATGAAATTCACAGCATGCCCACTTTGCAGTGTCTTACCCATTCAGTTCACTTATGAAGGATACACTAGTTCTATCTCACAGAGTTTGCATTTAACTTCTTTAATGTACTTCAATACTACCAAATGCTGTGTTTTTAGTGTAGGCTGGCTCTTTAGCTGGTAAGCTTTACCGTTCGGACCAACTAAGGAGTGATGAGGGGCACGAGAAACATGTCATAACATTGCATGAACCAGACCGTTATTCCCTTCAGCCGGGGCACTGGTATGTGTTCACAAAACAAAGGACCTACCTTCTGGACATTTAGTAAGTCATTTAAATTCCGTTTTTGCTCTGTTGAATTTTAAAAGCTTAAATATATTTAAATTTATAATTATTTCAATTGATTGTGTTTATTTTGATTTGAGAATTAGTTTTTACCTTATTAGGATAAGATAAGCTCTGTTTTTGGTCCCTACCTTATTAAGATATTTGTCTTACTGTATTCTATCTTATGCCTTTCTACCTATTTAAGCTGTTTGTTATGTTTGTTGTGCTCATTTTTAACTACTAACATAGGAATTTCCAACTAGTATATCTTATTTTATCTTATGTTATTAGCATTTTGGCCAGTGCCAAGTTGTTTTTTTGGAGCCTGAAGTGGCCATAATTGACGAGTAAGTGGTCGGTTAGCAACTTGCATTGATAAACTGTTTGTACTGCATTGCACTGCAAATCAAATAGCACCAGTTTGTATCCACCTGTCATGGAAAGCAGTCACGCCCCTAAGTTAAGGAGTTAAAAAAAGTTCAACCAAGTGAGTTATTTAAAAAAGAAACAAAAAAATCAGCTGTTGTATAGTACTGTATAGTATAAAGGCAGAAATCAGATGTTGAGGCCAGGCTGTAAACATTTAAATTTCATTGCTGAAGTTGGGCATTTTGGGCTCTGTGGGGACTGAAGCCAACCTCAAGTGGACATCAGCCACAGACGTTGATGCTTGGTCACACACAGATTCCTAAAAGGTAAAGGAACATCCAATACCAGGAGTATCCTTAGTCCGCATAAAAAGAAATGCTTGACCCCAAAAATCTTAGGGATCAAACCTAGAATCTTTGACTGATGATTTGATGCTTCCACTTTCAGAGGGCAGCCTTTATGTGGTCTGATTCTGAACACAAGGTTTAAGGTCTCATTAAGTTTGAACAAATGATACTTCTTTGTTAGTGTTACATGGGACTCACTGTCATGGTTATTTACTTTATTAAGCATATCAATAGTGACTTTATATGCACCCATCCTGCTCAATACTGCCTCCTTCCCAGGTTGTAGGTAGGAAGGTGGTGAGTAAAATGTACTTAAATTACAAAATAATTTATATGAAAATAAAATCCTGATTTATTCACTATGGAATAATGTAGAGAATTTACAAATGATTTCATTACCTTTAAGGTTTCTCTATCCTTTTTATTACAAAACCAACTCTAATCATATTTTGGTATTATGGAGAATGCCATTATTGTCTATGGCTTGAAGTTCAAAGAAGCAAAGCTCTTTATGCTACAGTGGTCACAGATGGTTTGATTTTGGCATGTTCAAGGTGCGACTGTACTCAGAAATCTAGCAAGTTCAAAGGTTATAGGCACCAATAAATTACAAAAAAAAAATCGACTTAATACTAACAGTGACTAACAAAAATATAAAGTTGCAGGAATAGGTTTCCAAGCCTTCCCTTCCACCCTGCTTTCTTCTAGTATAAAAATAGACAACACAGCCTTCCAAACAAACAGAGGTGTCACCTGATTCTGGGCTCCTTCACTTTACTAAATATTTTGACCCTCACAAAAGAGTGCGACAAGAGAAAAGCCAAAGAGGTTTTCATGCTCCTTTATTGATTTTTCCTGCCTTGGCATAATGCTGCAAGAGTGAGGAATAAATAGGAAGGGATGGGATAAAACAGATCGAAAAGAAAAAAGAAAATTAGTAACAGTTATGTGATAGACTGAGAATGGAGCAGAAAGATGGACAGACAGACAGGCAGAGGTAAAGGTGAAATAATTTGGGCAGAGAAAGAGAGAGCGAGAGCCAAGGAATGGCAGCATGTTTGTACAGCTGAACACAAGCTGAAGAAGCCCAGGTCCCCCTCTCACACTCCATTAGGCCCTAAGCTCCACGGAGTGCTGCACTCAACACATAAACAGGCTCCTGGAAAAGCTCCAGGATGTATGGGAGAGGCAGGGGGATGCCGGGCTAGCTGGCAAGAAACAACAACTGTCTTTTCCCATCAGTGAAATGCCTCCAAATTACAGAGAGAGACTACAGAGAAAAGATGGACACAGGGGAACCTGAATTAAGGCCAAAGGATTCAGCAACTAAATCATTGTATTGGTCAGTTGTTTCTAACCGAAAATAACTCATGTAAACATTCCTGAAACGACATATGGTTTCAACTGTAAAAGAGTTATAAAGTCTGTGTTAGAAGGTGAGGGGGCAAATACACCCAACAAACAAATTTGGCTTTTGACTAGCAGACTAGAGCTGCAGACTTCTCTAGGAACATTTTTATGTGTCACTTTCACTTGCTGTTAGGGTTAGCCACAAAAAAGTCCTTGGTGCATGAAAGATCTTGGTTTTGGTTAAATTAGACCCTTTTAGAATATTAAAATGTTAGAAAGCTCCATTTGCTAGGTTATTAGTAGAGTGAGTCCTGCCCCCTTTAAAGGTGATGACACCAGCACACATTTTACATGCACTTTTTGGAGGTTGCCTAATTTTAAAATGTAACTACAAGTGATGATAACAGTTTGCGCAAACAACCAAAAGGGTCCATTTCTGGGGGAAGAAAGCACTAAGGATTAAGTCAGACTTTTAGACTCTAGGCAGATTTAGTTACTTGAGCAGGTTTTCCTTTCCCCCAGGTTCAAAATTGCAAAAAAAAATTCATATTTTAAAGAACACTGTTTTTAACATTTTTTCAAAGTTTGGGCTTCATAAGCCTGTGAGATCAGAATCTCTGTCAGACAGGAACAACGCAGCCAATGAAAACTGGACTTGGAAGAAAAAAACATATAAAAAATTTGCTTATTTTCTGAGATGTTTACAGATCATGCAGCCAACTTGTTTAGTGTTCATACTTTAGTTAATATGGAACACAAATTACCACAAATTGAACCAAACAGACGAAAATGAGAAACTCTGGTTTGTAAACTCTTTGACAGCGAAAAGTCGAAGCTTCACCCAGCAATTGCAGGCTGGGAGGCATCTGATATTATAACTTTGATGAAATCATCACCCACATGAATTAAAGGTAAGGGGCTGAGCTACAGTTTGGTTTCGGCTATATATTTTACATGTAAAATGATCACTGAGAGAGAAACTTAGGTCTCTCGCTGCCCTCTGTCACTCTCTGAAGCCTCGTTGCTCGCTCATACAATGAACACAGCAGAAAGAAAGCACTGTTCTGTGCCAGGAGAGCAAGATGGTGTTGCAAAGCAATAGGATAGCAATAGGATACTACTATATTTGCTAGGCCTAAAAATAGCTAAAGGGGTGTGAAACGTGGCTAAATCTAGCAACAAAATTATGTTAGTTATTTGTGTACAGCCTCAAATCTAATCACCTTTTAAAATGACCTGTGTAAAAACTGTTGCAGTTACGTGGTTAACATTAGTATTCATTTGCAGTCATTTTCTTTCCAGCTGGCCAATGTAAGTCGACTGTCTTTTAGCAGTTTTTGGTCCCTACCAATTCCTGTGGGAAATATCTGCATGCAAATACATGGATATACAGCATGGCGTTGCTTTTTTAAAATTTATTTTCTAGCTATATATATTTGCAAGTCCAATCAAAACATGCCAGGAAATGAGTGGAGAGGGCTGGGGCGTAATGATGGAGCATGGGCCCCCAGACAGACATGAACTGAAGATGCTGCAGTCCCAGCCACCCAGACGCCTTTTAGCTCTTAACTTTTTTTTTTTTTTTTGAACAAAACCCAAGGGATTCATCATGTACTATTACACATACAAACGCATGTATACACACAAGTATATTTTACGCAAAAGTACTCAAGGAAACACACACTTGACCTGAGTGGATACATGCAGCATACGCATACATATGACAGTGTCCTTGTGAAAACATGCATACTGCACATTACCATGCACACATAAACATGGCCCCTGTTCCATACACAAACACTTATAACCCACCATAGTGGTCCTGTCAAAGTGGCAGGACATATAAACCATGTGAGTTGATGTAAACAAGCATAATGTTGCACTTATGAGCCGCTCTGTGCAGTCAGGGTTTTGGGTGTTTGAGGTCTCGGAGCTGTGAAATTTCAAACTCAAGTCTGGATCTGACGTCCAACCCAGCAACACATTTCAGGGTTTCAACATTACACCCAAGTCTCTCATAAAAATGCAGAAATAAAAACAGTCTTCAGTGCTCAATAAAACTTCATCATCAGGGTTATCTCAGTGTGTACTTCAAATATACAGCAGAAAGCCTGTGTTGTAAGTTGGGAGTGTTGATTTTGACAAATATATTAAACAAACAGCGAGGGTCTAAAAATAATACAATCATGGCAATTGTAGTATCCCAGTGTTTCTAGAGTTTACAGGAATTAGATGTGTTCAGCTTTTGCTCCTTCATGCATATGTCTAATTTAAAAATCACATTATTTAAAGTATTTGTGCCATTGTATAGTTACTACCAAACACTGCATCAGAAAGCTCTGACCTCAGAGCACAACCCATGCCATTGGTTCAATCAATCAAACCATAACAAAAAATGAACATGAAGATGCTCTACTAGCTTTTCTCAACACAAATATTACTCTGGAAACAAACAGTTTTAAAACTCAAATATGCTTTTAACTGCATGAAGGGTGTTTTTCTTCTCCCCACAGTCACAGGAATGGTTATTCACAGGGGATCCTCGGATAGGTGGATTTCTGCCTGTAATGTTGAAGGGCTTTACCTTTCAAAATAAAGGATTTCTGTTGCGAATTGGTACTACATAACTAAAAAAGCACTAATTTTATACATGGTTAAGGTGTCAAATAATAAGGTCAGTATATGTACAAATAACCCCTGTGAGCCAAAAGCTCAGGCTTCAGACTGCTCCAAAGATTCAGTTTCATAGTTTTTTCTACTCCTGACTCTGCATGATGTCCAAGAGAGTGGATATCTTTATAAGGTCATCTCTGGCACACAGCTCTTGCTGCTTTGGCAGATGAGTTGCAGCCAATCAACAGAAAGTTGGCTTAAAGGGAAAGGAGCTAAAACAGCTTGTTTCAGATAGCAGATGAATTGAGGGGCTGCACCACAGCCCAGTATAAGATAAATAAGAATTATTTTGAACCGTGAATCATACAAAGCTACTCTAGAGTCCAAGAATAAAAATACTGCCCTTTTAGGGGCTTCAAAGGAAAATCTGAGGGATCACCAGCAGATTAAAGGAATAGGAAAATATGGATTTTATATAAATATATTTTATAGGTTTTTCTATTATTTTTCCTTCTTTTCCGCTTGTGAAATACTTTCATCCAAGAAACCTTAAATGACACAGTTGTAGGGGAAAAATCCCTTTGGTTGCTCTAAACTTACAGTATATCCCACAATGAGGTTATAACAGAGGGTACAATAGACACTGGTTCATTTACAAGCCAAAAAAGGTGCAAAACCTCAGTTGTAAATGGTAGATTATGATTTTAAATAAGACTGTACATTGATTTTCAAAAATACAGAAATAAACAGAAACTAACAGCTGGATGAACAATAGAGGAAACACCAATTAAAATCCAAAATATTGGAATACTTTGGAAAATAGTCAGAAAAAAGGTTTATGTGATTTCTAGTAAATGAGCTAAAACATGCAGAGACCCTCATGACCTGTCTTTTAACTGTAAGTGTAATATTTCACGATCAGATGCATAAATTCTTGGCCTGGTTCATCTCGTGCTTGCCATGTTACAGCTCAATCACCCATCCTGCACCTCCACCCAGATGCGCTCCTCTGCTTCTGGGTCAAGTGATGTGAGGGAACAGATAAGTTTGGGCGAGTGAGAAGAGAGACTAAACACTCGCCGAGGGGAATGTCATTGTTTTGGAGATCTTCAGGAGGGTTTTTATGTATTCAGCTGCTCTTTGGCTGCTGCAGAGCGCTAGTGCTGGATCCCAGTTAAACATTGTTTGCTGCTTTTTTACGCCACACAGGCAGAGATATAATCCTATCCCACTTTGTCTCCTCTGACCTATTTTCTTTGTGTATTTAATTTCAAAAGAACATTTCTGTTTCCACTTTGTCTGAAAACGTTTTTCAATTTGCTGAGAGGTTTCAGAGATGCAGTACTGTGTGAAAGTCTTGAGCCACCCCTCATTTCTTTATATTTTGGAGCCAGAGTTTCTTGTGAATTTTAAAGTAGTCTTGAGCAGTAGTTCTCTATGCTTTCTGAAGGTCTTTCAAAGATTTTCTTTGGACATTGACTCCTTTTTCACTCATTTTCAGTCCAGGTCCTTGTACCTGACCATTTTCAGAGTACTGTATAGTGTGTTTATTAGGCCACAGTGAGTCTCCAGCTATCTGTAAAACATGGTGGAGGCTCTGTCATGATCTTGTCAAAATTGATGGAATTATGAAGGCAGAAAGCTACTGTCAGATTTTGATCCACAATGCAATACCGCATAAAGCATCTGATTGGCAGTGGCTCCATTTTTCAGCATGACAGTGATCTCAAACACACTGCATACCGGGATAGACACAATGGAACATTATCAGTCATGGATTGGCCTCCCCAGAGCTCACACCTCAACATTATTGAAGCAGCGTGGGATCATCTCAACAGAGAATGTAATAAAAGGCCAAAGAAGACCTTTGGATTCTCCTTCAAGAAGCATGGAGAACTATTCCTGAAGACCACTTCAAGAAATTACAAGACAGCTTGTCCAAGAGAGTTCAGGCTGTGTTGAAGAATAAAGGTGGTCATATTAAATATTGACTTTCAAGCATGTTAGAATTGTACAAACTCTGCTTTTTCCCTATATGCTGTATTTCCATGTATGTTTGCGCATGTTTCAATAAACTGCTGCACCTATTTCCCATTTTCCTGGCAAAATATAAAGAAATGAGGAGTGGCTCCAGACTTTTGCACAGTATTGTATTCTTGAGTGTTAAAACAACTGGTAAAAGATTGATTAGCTGTTCAAGAGGACATTAATCATCAAGAAATCCTTGAACATCAAAATAGCTGAAGTTGTTTTAACATTAAACTGAAGATTTTTGAACCCTGAACTGCATGTCAGACAGAACCATCAAAATGAATACACCCATTTGTGCTGTGGAAAACTTTTTAAATTTATTTCTCAAAATGTACTAATGAAACAACAGCAATCTCCCAAGAACAACATCATTCCTTTTAGCATGTGTACCAAAATGACATATGTTTATGTACAAGTGACAAAGACCCGCTAGCTGCCGGGAAAAGCTGTAACGGCGATGTGAAGATGGAAGTCAGACAAGAAAATCCACAAAGAGAGGAGGCTGGGGTAGATGAATGGGTCAACAAAATGCTGGTCTTTAAAAACAGAGACAGCCTTTGTTTCCTATTATTTGTTTTTAGGTCCATAAACATCGTGCTCCAACTTGAACCCTCATTTCATTATTTACATATGTAATCAAGATAACAAAAACTTCAAAGTATCAATTTAATCCAAACTAAAAAGAAAACTTTCTTAAAATTTTTACTACACCTAACCAAAACTTCACCATAGTGTTGATATAGCATTAAACAGATTTATCGTCCAAACATTTATTTGCAGTTGTTTTGGAAAGCAAAGACAAATGATCTTGTCCTGTCAAAAGGGGCATCAAAGCAGAAAACAGTTCATGCCATGTTTTGCTCTTCAAGGCGTGGATAAAAGCATACAAGTAGCAAAGGGCCACTTTTTTCATATGACACTTATTTATTTTGCAAAGGAAAACAAAGTAATCAAGAGAACAAGGTGACAATGGTCAGCTGCTAAAAAACATAAACAGACCAAGCACTTCTTTCACCACACTGGGTATCATATTTTAAGGCATTCCATTAAGAAACTGGCACCCTCAATCTTTATACACATCACATCTGCTACAAAACAAAAATCTATCATTGGATGGAGGCGTTATAGATACGGGACCCGTATTAACTCCCCCAAAACTGGCTGATGTGTTAGGGGTGTACATGCAGGCAAAGGCGGTTTTGTTTTTAGTTAGAGTCAAACAATGCCACCTAAAGACTTTCCTCAGAATGTGTTTGGTTTGATAAATGTTGACCTTTTGGCATGTAGAATACATATATGTTCTAAATGTGTGCTTAGCATGTGAGGTATGTGTGCTGCAGCTCCTTCACTTTTGTAGCGTAGAGGCAGCTAAAACACACCTGCACATGTTTTGACCGATAAATCTACAGAAACCCACCAGACACAAACAGATGTTTCTACTTTGCCGAGTCCCATCATTTCCATTCAGGTGTCTTGACTGAAGCTTTATGATGAAGATGTTGGTGACCCCATAGTTAACCTCGCAAAACCCTTCACTACTGACACACAAACCTTGAGGATGCCTTCACAACTCGAGTCTGACACGTCCAAGTCCAGAGCCAGACCCATGATGTGTGGCAGCACTGTGACGAGGAGAGCATCACTCAAGTGTGACGGCCAAAGAGATGACTGTATTCCAGCGGCGTCTGTGGAGTTTTTTAGACGGTGCAGCAAGGACCACACAGACGAAATGGCTCCTCTCCACCGGCTGACTGATGATTAAGCAAGACGTAGTGTATTTTCCTATGGTTCCATAAAGACACAAGCTGGGAGAGCTGTAAAAGACGGTGCCGAAAGACAATCGGGCTGAAAATAAATAAAGCAGAGTGGGAACCACAGTAGGCGAACACTGCATTTTTTTTATTGCTCACTTATTTTTTCAAATGTCAAAAGCTTGTTCGTTATCTTTTGTTTTTGCAACTGAGTTTGTTTCATTTAGCAAGAAAGTGAACTAATGCCTCAGTGACTGAAATCAATGTGCAAAATGGTAATGTGAGGAAGAAATAAAGGACTGTGCTTAAAAGATTATGAACTTTCCTTTACATATTCCAGCAGTGATAGGTGTTGTGAGATATAATACGCCCCTATGAACCTGCTCCTCCCAGTTCTTCTACAGATTAATGAGCCGTGTTGGGAAAAGTGTGCAGTGAGGCAGAGAGCATAAATAAGGTATTTAAGTAGGCAGCTATGGCGGCTGTGGGCTCAGAGGACGGCTCTGTCTACACACAGACAAAGACCAAGCTGTGATTTACTGGTCCGACATTACAGCTCGGCTCATACAGATAAAAGGGAGACGCAAAGAATGTGGTCACCGACTGCAAATGATCTTTCAAAGTCACATAAAGCCCGGGCTGTGTCAATGGAAAAGTTTCACCTCAACGCCACTTGAGCACTTGGACAAGTTATGATGCTTGCCCAGACAATATTTTCTTTTTTGTTTTCTGAAGCGCACTACTAGAAACAAGGTCATGAATCCTGCAAAGTGGCTGCTTTGTTGGTTGGATGATGTAGACTGTCTGGGTCACAGTTTGGCCTCAGATGTAACCTAATCTTAACCCGTATTTTTACTTTCAATTTCAGTGCAGCTGTGAAACTCAAGCAAAAGATAAAAGAAAAAGAAAAACCTTCAGCTTGCTGATTCTCAGCTCTCTCCTCTACAGCATATTTTAGCTTCAGTCAGTTGTGTCTTTATGATAAATGGGTCTTTTTGGACTTGAAAGGAAAAGCTTTCTTAGAGAAGAAGGGATGGCCTTAAAATAAGTTTTAAAACTAAATTCCTCTTTTGCCTGAGGTGTCTCCTGTCTCTTCACAATTATATCAAATGATTTCCAATGGAAAATATGTTATATGTAATAAGTTAACTGTAGTATGTTTCATTTCATGTTTTATTTTATTTCATTCAGCAAAGTGCCAAAGTAGGGCGCTAGCACGGTGTGTACTTTTTTTTTGTCTTGATAGCTTGTTTGTGTAAGAATTTGCAGCAAGAATTTGCAAAACTGAGTCTGAATATCTGTTATTGGAAAATAAAAATAATATTAAAAAAACTAACCAAGATTCAGTTCTCAGCTCTATACATTCTGTTTAGCACTAATCTTTACTAAATTAAACTGCAGAGTTTTCATTTCACGACTTCTTTACTTCACTTTGTTTTTTAAACTTTTTTAATTGTTTGCCATCTGATACTAATTTAAATCTCCATTTTATATTTATATTATCTTGTATTCCTTCTGCCTTGTTTTAATGAAATCATCTATTACATAAAACACCTTTGAATTTTAACTAGACTAAATCAGTTTAAAAGTATCACTTTTCATTTTCTGACCTTTAAGTAATTTATCAACAGTTTTTGAAAAAAAAAAAAAATCATAAATTGCATCTTGGTGGGTGATCAAAATCACACATCTGCCCACAGATATAGTTGACATTATGACTGAGATACATAAAACAGTTTATGAAAAAGATGCTTCACACAGAAACTTCCCTTTTTCATACTGAATATGTGTGTTGCCTTCACAAGTACATAATTACAGCATTTGAACCCCAGAAGGAGTAGGTATTGTAATTAAAACTGCTAATTATCTACAGTAAATCAACAGAAATAATGAATTGTTCAATTTGTTGACCTGGAACATTAATGAGGAAGACTGAGAAAATATTTGACTTTGCTTTTTTTAACTATGCCAATATGGGTGAAACACCAGCTATATATATAGAGGGGTGAAAATGACAAAACTCCTCTAGATAATATATTCAGCCTGAAGGTATGGTGACTCATTTCAAACCTCAAGCAGCACAGCGATAACAACACAAACAGAAACAGAGTGTGTCAGATTCCTCTGTGGATTCTTGGAGGAGGTGGGAGTGCAGAGAACAGTCGAGTTAATTTAGCATTAAGAGCAGGTCTCATGTTAAGTAACCCTGAAACAGTGAGAGCAGATGTTCACCGCAGCTGGCTGCTGAATACTGCAGAGATGTTAAAGCTTGTAAGGGTGACTATATTGTAACCTACCGCAGTGGACAGGAGTCAACACACTTGATCCATGAATTTAAGAGCTGAACAGTGAGTACCACCCACTGAATACCACACACAGCTGTGCTGCTGCTGGAGGAGGCGAATGCAACAAAATGCCTTCACCAGCAGAGCAACAACAGATGAAGATGCGGGAGTCAGAGCTCTTAATCCAGAGGTGTTATGTGTTGGTGTTAAACTTGTGTAACCTTTCACACAGAAGAAGAAGGGAGATGCCAAGTGGCCTAATCCCCTCTTCATATACAGTATATCACAGCCCAGCTGGTTTCTAAACACACATCTACAAATCATCATCAGCACTTTATGAGGCCTGTATCACTCCAAGGACACGAGGGCCGACTTTTTCTTCTGCCCATTGTTAAATCTAGATTATTTGCTTCTACTAAACTGTGCAACAGTTTTTGATTTTTATCCATACCACAATACTATCAGGGGGACTCTGATTGAGACTGGTCTAAATTGTATTCTGCAGACTGACAACAAGACCCAGATTTATAGCCAGAGAACTATTTCCCATTAAATAGATGTGGGAGTCTATGCTTATTTTTGTGGGAAAGTACAAATTTTTGCTGTCTTGCAAGAGTTAGATAAGAAAATCAATGTCATTTCTTATGGTGCTAGTCTTCACACTAAATGAAGCTAACACCAGCAACCAGTTAGCTCCATGTATTAGAAAAAGTCAGTGCTCCCTCGGGATGTATCGATCTAATGTTTAGATCACATATCGGTCCAAAAAAAAATTGGATCAGATAACATAACAATGAGCTGATCTAAGGGTGATTTATTTAATTCACTTTATGTGGTTTATGACACCACACATTGGTAGCAGCCATAGAGAGCATAAAAGATGGATGTAGGTTCTGGGTCTGGGATCCATTTTTGTAAATTGTAGTTATTCCAAGTGTCAGAAAGAAGGATTATTCAGGGTATGCTCACTGGCTGTCGACTTGTGACTGGCAAGTCATTAGCTAATGAGCGTGTGGTTTCAGAATCAGATCCACCCTTCACTGGTCACACCCAGTCACATCAAGACATGAAGATGGCAATTGCGACAACACTTATCTTGGGGCTTCAAAAAAGGATTTCAGAAACCAATTGGTGATGTTACGATAGCTATGCCTATCTTTTATTTTCTCTTTTTTTGTATATGGCAGCAGTGAACTAGTTGTTAGTGGGAATGCTAATGTAGCATGGCTACGCTGAAAGCAAAGTGACAGCAGCTTGGAGGTATCTGAGTCAATCTGCGCCAGCTCTAAAAGTGACGGCAGGACAAATATATCGGCTATCAGCAAAAGAATGTGATTTTCTTTTTTTTATTGTTTTAATTTTGTAGTGGTTTTCGCTGTTCTGCTTATTTAGTGGTCTGCCTCCTTGCCTCAATTTAATTCAGTAAATAATTAACTTATAAAGTTAATTGGTTTGTAAGTTAATTGGTTTGCGCAACACATACACTGACCTCTGCAAATACAGTATATGAGAAATTGCTGGTTGTTGGACTGACAGTGTATGACAGGAAAATGTTTAATGCATTGTCCAACTCTAACTTGAAGGTTATTTTGTTACCTACAGACAGAGCCATGCAACTGTTTCCACCTGTTTCCAGTCTTTGCACTAAGATAAGCTAACAGACTTTTGGCTATAACTTTATACTTTTTGTATAGACATGAGCATAATATCACTCTCCATCATCAAACTCTTGGCAACTGAGCAAATAATTGAATTGCTGAAAACGTTGAACCACTTCTCAAATAACAGCTACTTCTGAGCTTTTACTACAGCAAGCCTATGAATAACAAACCAAAATCTTATCCAGTGGGCTATATAGCAGGGTGTATCTGCTTTTACTTAGTTAAAACCCTGCTTCAGTTCTTGGCACTAACAAGACTGTAGATGAACCTGCCCATATTCAAGTGATGTGTTGGCCATCAGCACCACAGAGAAAGAGCTCTGCAGAATGAAGGAGGTCTTGATTTAGTAATCAACTGAAATAACAATGGTGGGTCAAACAGATCTGTGTGTTGATGGATCACTTTAGCAGGAGCCATGAAAAATGAATATGGTGATGAATGTTGTTAAAAGTTTGGTATGACTGGTTGCAGATCGACTCTGCTCTTACAAATGACCTCACTTTTTTGAAGGGACAAATATTATCTTTGCAAAGTGGAATGCTTACAGTGTTGGAGCAGAAAAGAGGCGGTTCTGCTAACAGTATTTTCTTTAGAAAAGTCTTTGTTAGCAGAGTAAGCTGAGGTGAATGCTGAAAGGCTGAACTGAACATTTTTACATATGGTTTGAAAGCTGGTGTTGGATTCAAAAAGTGGTGTGGGTTATTTTATTGTAAACAGTATGATGAATCCATGCTGACCAAGAAAAGATTTTCAGATAATCTCCATTTGTTTTTATTGTGTTTTTGCAGTGCTTAAGCATTATCCTCTCCTTTAAAATTACACTTAATTTGTTTTTTAACAATATTATTTACCAGTGAAAACATAATTAACACCTAGAAAGTGGTGCTAAAAAAGTTGAAAGGATATAAGAAGCACATCTTTGGCTTGCATTATATAAAGAATTATATTATTAAAATAGCATGCACAAAAAAACCTTTTAGCTTGGTTAAGTGATCAGGAATGCAGTGGGTAATTTGACAATGTTATATCGTGGAGAATCATAATTTAATATATGATCTGCTCTTCAGAGGAATACAAATACACATTAAATGCGATCCAATATTTCCTACTCCAGATGTTGCCAAGTGGGATAGGTGTGGTACAACGCAAGTCACTGCACATCCTGGACGTGTAACTTATTTTGTAAGCACAACACAGCATGGCAGACAAAGAATAGCGATGAGTGCACCAATATCCTGCACAAAAGTGGCAGAGATATGGATATGGATCCACATTTCTGGTCAGAACTTTTGGAATAAAATCAGAACAAAAACAGGATACCCAGATTTAGTTTCAGAAAATTAACCTGCAAATTAGTTTTAAGTTAAAACACAGAGATTTCCATGTACTTTAAAGTGGACCTATTATGTTCATTTCCAGATCCTTTTTAATTTTTATCGTTGGATTGTATAGTATATTAGCATAGCTTTGCATGATTCACAGATCAAAACAATCCTTATTTATCTTACACTGGGCGTTGATGCAGCCTTTCAGTTCATCCACTGTCTTAAGTTTTAGCTCCTCTCCCTTTAAGCCAACTTTATTCTGACTGGCTATCCCTTGCAAACAGAAGGTTTGAACAGCAGGTAGGTGGGCCTTCTGTGCTCACAGACAGATTTGTGTTCCTAAGATGACCCTATTAAGTGTATACCCTCTCTTTGACACCAAGAGTAGAAAAAAACTGTCGGAAACCAAGCATTTAGAGCAGCGTGAATCCTGAGGTTTCGGCTCACAGGGATTATTTGCACATACATTGTCCTCATTATCTGAAGCTTTTGCAAAGTTTAATATGAGCATGCACTATTGTAAGTTTATTTATATAGCGCTTTTCAAGAACAAAAGTCACAAAGAGCTTCACAATGTAAAATAAGATACAATAATTAAAACAATAAAAAGGGATAAAACTAATTAAAGGCAATCCTGCACTTGAGGGTCTTAAGCTTCTTTTTAAAGATATCAACCCTGCTCAAGTCCAATGGAAGTGAGTTCCACAACTTGGGAACCACAACCTCAAAAGCACAGTCCCCTTTTGTCTTCAACTTAGACCTAGGTACAGCCAACAAGCAGTGATCAGCCAACCTCAGGGACCTAGCAGTTACATATGGATGAAGTAATTCACTAATACAGGGAGGCATCTGACCATGAAGAGCTCTGAAAGTGATCACCAACATCTTAAACTGAACCTTAAACCTTAAGGGGAGCCAGTATAAAGAAGATAAAATTGGTGTCACAGGGGACCTTTTAGAGGACCCGGTGAGCAGCCTTGCAGCAGCATTCTGGACCGTTTGCAGGATGATTTGCTCAGGCAAAGGAATAGTGAATTACAATAATCGAGATGTGACAAAATAAAAGCATGTACGATCATTTCATATTTCATACAGCATATTGTAACACTGTATATAATGACAGAAGAGAAAGACAAGGATAAGAGAGGCCCACTTTAAGATAACACAAAGAAAGGCAGCAAATCTTCACATTTAGTTAGATTTGTTTACTAGATGCTGTTTTATTCAAAAGGGTTTGAGGTCCTCCCCTCTCCCACTCCACCACATCCAGTCTGAGAGTCATTGTCAAAAACAGTTTAATGTTTTGCCTCGTCAGCCTTTCTAGCAGACACATTATATTCATACTGGAACCACACTGTCATAACAACCATATTTTTGCACAACACAGCACCACCTTTAGCTTTATATCATAAAATCCCAAAGTAGAATATTTGGCAAAGAGTTTCTTTTTAATCTTTCCACAGTGTTAGTTGGTATGCATTACAGAGAAAATTCCAGTAAGTGAGGGTAGAAGTAGTCATTAAATTATCTTTTATGTCCAAAGTTCTGCAGCATACAAAAAGTGCATTATTTAAGGACAGAGAAACAGCCAGAGTACCCAGACATTTAATTCACGCAATTATACTGAGCTTAAACTCTTCTAAATGTTTAAAGTGTCATTACATATTTTCATGTGTGGGCTTCTTTGTTTTTAGGACTTATTTTATCTTTAGGACTTATTTTCACTCACATAATGATGGTACTATTAAGTGGCCAAAAATTAGGAATAAACAGTAACTTCTATTAAATAAAAGGGACACTACGTAAATTGCACAACTTCGTATTTCCTTAATGGTTCACTACCTTATTGGATTTATAATTGCATGAAGTAAAACAAGTCCATTAACACTGCTACCCTGCTGTTCTCATCTAAAACAAAATCCCATCACTGGTGGTTCTAACTTTTAATTGCCTTGTAATCCTGCTTTCTGGATTCAAAGAGATAAACTACAGAGCTGTAAGCTGTAAGAGTGGAGTAGTCACTGCACCAGATTAATTTAAGAAGACATGCTGCAACACAAGGCTTTATAAAGTTCAAAGCATAATATTTGGTATATTATACTGAGAGCCACAGGGCTACATTAATCCTGTGAGGAGGGGATATACAATATGCAATGTAGCCACACGAGGGGGCCAGAGTACTCTGATTGGTTAGCTGTCACTTGAGACCCAGAAATGCCCTTTGTGTCAACAACATTTTGTTTACTTGAAATGTTGGGTGTGAGGAAACTGTCTAGAACATTTTTAATTTTACATCTATAGCACAAAACTGCTCACAACTGTTTTGCACACATTATTTTAACCATGTGTGTGTCGAATCTTCCACAGAGTCCACTACGATAGAAAAATGACACAAAGTACAAAGATAAAAATAAAATCAAAGTTTGATGATTTGATATATATGATGCAGGGGGAAAGTCAGACAGCAGGTGATTCAGTCAGTCCAGAAACTGAGAACTCCACATCAGCAAAGTTTAGATTTTTGAATTTAAAATATCTTTTTTGATTATATAAACAGATTGCAGTCACTGAATGCCACTTGTAACTGTTTTAAGTTGGAGCATGTGGGTTTATCTATGCTGATACTGTAGGCCATGGAACAAATCTGGCCATCCTACATAAATATCGGACCCTGCAATGAAAGCTTAAGAGTTTCCAGCACAGCCTTTCTTTATTTTTTCATAAATCTGCTGCAAATAACAATTTAAACATTAGGGTGTGTGTATATAACATGCAGCTGTTTTTCTGTCATGGATACAAGTCGAGGGACTAGTGGTCACTGGTTGGTTGGTTATTTACAAACCAATGTCATGATGAGAACTGTACTGAACTGTTCTTTTGTCTTGTGTTTGTGAGGTTTCAGGCAAAAGAACATAGAAGTTCCTTCAAGAATACCTGTGAGATATAACTCAGTGTGATTGCCTTGTCTAAGTGCTGCTTTTGAAACCTTTGTTTCCTTTTACTATTTTTTAATGCTGTGCAACTGAATGTTTTTATGTGTTTAATGTCTATCTATCTTTTTTTAGACCCTGGGAAGAACAGCTAACCCCAACATCAACATCAACAACAACAACAACGTGTTCAGTCCACCATAACAGAAGCTGGCCATTGTTATTTCTGAATATGAAATACTCATCTGTAGCTCTGTTAGACCTCCCTTATTAATGGATTCCTAGGAAAATCTTAAACATGCTCCTCCACTCCATCTGTAAACCACACACACACTCCACTCCAGTACATTAGTACCAGAACCACTTTACTGCTACTGCAGACTGAATGCCATAACAGCTTCTACCCCTATTACTAGCACTACTGCCACTACTATTATAATCTCACACCACACAGATGCTAACACAACTGCTAGAGAATCAACATTACTACGACAATTATTGACTAAACTGATACTTGCGGATCATAACTTCAAAAATTCTATTCCATCACAAAATTACAAATCTCTAATAGAAATTAAATAATTCAATGTTTATGTAAAGACTGCAGTGGCAGTTTCAGATAATCAGAAAACAGAGGGAAGAGAGGGAGACGATTTTAACAGATGATTAAATCCGACCCATAAAATGTGCTGCATGTCTTATGAGCTGTTTCCATGCCACGCCGCACTGTACCATTATGCCATCTAATCACGCAGAAACACCAGAACAATAACCTCAAAAACTACATTTTCTGTGAGGAGTGATATCAAAGTGTACAGAGGCACTTAACGTCTGCACTGAAACAGAGCAGAAACCATCTCTGGTTTGCATACAAATAGATCTGATCCAAACACCAATGATCAGATAAAGGAATGATCTGCAGATTAAGACAAAGGATTTAAGAACTAACCCCAAATGAGACAGTTTCAAAGCTTCCTCATCACAGAATGCCTCAGGCAAAGTGTTGAGTGGAGAGGCGAGAGAGAGACGCAGAGGAACGTGCAGCAATGAAGCCATTTGACGAATCAAATTTATTATCTGTTGCAATCACTGAACCTGTAGTGGTAGCCAAGGCAGTTAAAACTTCAAAACCTCATATTTAGCATATTTGGAGTAACAAGTATTTATATAGCACCAAATCACAAAAGTAATCTCAGTGCCCTTTACATAAAAAGGTCAAGTCCTCACAATATTATATAAAGAAATCCAGCGATTCTCACTGAACAAGGACATGGCGACCAGAGGGGAGAAAACCCCCCTTTTAACAGGAAGAAACCCTCAGCAGGACCAGGATCTTTAAAATTAATGCATACTTAATAAAATGCATATGATCAATAATATAAAATTTAGTGCACTGTGGTTGTAAGCATTTGCACATTTCTGTAGGAAACACACATATCTATGTTCCCTCAGTTAATAATGATTGACACGGGATGAGTGAGGCAATTTTGATTTGTTTGGATGGTGTAAACAGCGGGAATAACAAGGGAAATAAGTTCAAGACTTTCTAACCCTCACTAGGACCATGTTCTCCCTTTTAGCAGAATTATTGTATTGAATTGTTGCTAATAAAAGTTAATAAATTTAAACCTTCCCAAGAGCTAAATGAGAAGAATGATGCCACTCTCATATCTATTCAGAAATTATAAACCTGCAGGGATAAGACCAGAAACAGTAAGAAAAAGCTGTCTCTGTCCAAAGGTAAAAAAATATCCATCCAACACCATTAAACCTCACTAATAAAAAGATCTTTTAAACTATGCAAAAATCCAGGTGTTAAAAAATCAGTTTGACTTGTTAGAAAGTGGGTTTGCGCAAGACTATTTATATGGATTAAACTAATGAGATAAAATGTGTTGATTGATCGGTTTAAGAGGTATCTGTGGGCACGTTTTACTACCAATGGATGGAGCCTGTCGAGCAGTTTCTCCCTGTTTCCATTATTAGCTAAGCTGTAACTGGCAGTAGGTGACCACAAATACAACAGTGGTATCAATATTCTCATCTAACTCTCGACAGGCATGTGAAAAGTGTGTATGTAAGAAAGTCAAACTATTCCTTTCAGTTTATTACTGTGAACAGTTATAGTTGCTCCCATGAATCGTGTGTGTGTGGTGGGGGTTGGGGGGGATTTATAACATAAATCATGTCATGTTATCATATGAGCATGAAAAATGAAACGTATTATGTATTATACACCTTTATTGTATTATAATATAATTAAGATTCTTACTATAATACATGACATCTCTGTCTGTGTGTGTTTGTTTTTTTGTCTGCAAATTTATCCTAGACCATCAAGAACTGAGCAACCAGACTTGGCACACAGGTGCATCTTAGACCCCTGAAGGTTCTCATCTACTAGGAGCACAATAACTTTCTGACCTCAGTAACAGCGAGCCTGCCAAAAATGTTCCATTAAAAGCTCTGTTTTAGGTCATTTAATGATTTGAATGTAACAGCCCCATCTTCTGCACTCCAGGCATTTGTTTGATTAAGCAACACAGCTACAGTATTTAGAAGGGGTGTTAATGTAACCAATGTAATTGCTTTACTTGGTCCTGAAAGCTCAACACAAGTACTTTTCAGTGTTTTTTTGGAAATCGCCTAGATGATTGTGTCTGACTTTGGCTGCTCACTGCAGTTTTAAACACTGCCCAGATTTAATATCAAGGGGAAAAGTAGTGAGAGTGCCTGAATACTGGATGATAGCCCAAAGACATTTTATTATACTGAGAAAGACATTTTTACAGATCTAATTCAAACAGGCAAAATTTAATAGACCTTACTGAATGTAGAACTCATTTCACATCACAGCATTAGAAAATAAAAATCTCTCTTTCAGGATCTTTTATATTTTGTGAAAATACACTGATTTATATTTGTCGCTGTTGTCTCCATTACCAGTTAAATACCGCTTATTAAATAATTATTTGTCTTGTTTTGTTATGCTTGTTATGTTTTATAACATAACAAGCATGGTGTGGACAATACCCAGACTGGGTATTGTATCACTTCCTGTTCCTGTTGCATCGCACAGTGGTGCTTGTTGTGTAGCCTAATTTGTGTAGCTTGATTAACTAACTACGAACTTTCACATAGTGACTTATTTTCATAGTATAACCTACACGTGCTTTATTAATAGCACACTTCTGGTGAATCACCTGCAAATTATATTCATATCATTCACTCATTGTGTCTTTAGGGATCCGCTAGCTTAGCGTAGCTTTTAGCTTAGCTCGTAGCCAAATCACTATCAGCATGGCTTCTCCTGTCTCACCTCTTTCCTGCTCTGTGTGTCTAATGTTTAGTTATTCCTCGGCCTCCTTTACTAATAATGATACTTGTAATAAATGTAGCCAGTTTGTAGCTTTGGAGG
>VUQI01018913.1:0-29433 GCA_015106735.1 Paratilapia polleni | reverse complement strand
GCATGGATCCATCCTGCCTTGTATCAACGGTTCAGGCTGGTGATGGTGGTGTAATGGTGTGGGGATATTTTCACTTTGGGCTCCTTAGTACCAGCTGAGCATCATTTAAACACCACAGCCTGCCTGAGCATTGTTGCTGACCATGTCCATCCCTTTATGACCACAGTGTACCCATCTTCTGATGGCTGCTTCCAGCAGGATAACGCAACATGTCACAAAGCTCAAATCATCTCAAACTGGTTTCTTGAACATGACAATGAGTTCACTGTACTCAAATGGCCTCCACAGTCACCAGATCTCAATCCAATAGAGCACCTTTGGGATGTGGTGGAACGGGAGATTCACATCATGAATGTGAAGCCGACAAATCTGCAGCAACTGTGTGATGCTATCATGTCAATATGAAGCAAAATCTCTGAGGAATGTTTCCAGCACCTTGTTGAATCTATGTCACGAAGAATTAAGGCAGTTCTGAAGGCAAAAGGGGGTCCAGCCCAGTACTAGCAAGGTGTACCTAATAAAGTGGTTGGTAAATGTAAGTAGCATCCTACAAGTCTGAAAATTAAGCAAATGAGGAAGTGCCAAAAGGCTTTCAGAGGTTGGCTGGTAACTTTGCACTTCACCCTGTCAAATATGGTCACTTTTGGCTCCAAAAAACTTTTCTGTTCATGTTGGGGTTTGATTAAAGTAATACTGTAACTTTGACCCAGGGTGGCTGTATGAACTGTTTACAGAGTCTCATTCAAGTGGACTAAATGTGCTTTAGCCCTGAGGTAGCGTGCCCTCAATTGGATCAAGATAACACAGATATGGCAGACGAACCCGTTAAGAAAGGGTTTAATTAGTTTTGGGAAAACTCAGCTCTGGGCTGAGGATAACACTGGGTTATAACTTGCTGCAATAAAAACGCAAAAGATCAAGCAAAGATGGCAGCACCCACAGGGTTTCTAGTTAATGCCATGTTTGGATAGCAGTGAGGCGAGGCGTTTGTGCGGTGGGAATGGAGGAAGGAAGAACACAGAGGAAGTAAGTTTTGGAGGGAGGAGAGGGAAAGAAGTAGGGACTGTGAGCTACAGGAACTTATTAAAGCAAGTGCAGCAGGGCTGACAGGAGGAAGTATGGAGGGGAAGAGCGAGGGTAGCACAGAGAGAGAAAGGTGGAGATTAAGATAAGGAGAGATAGATAGGAGGTGTGAGAAATGTCTGAAAAGTGTGTGAAGTCAACAGGAGCTCATTTTCTTTGCTAGCAGTTGATTTATTTCCTCACGTGTAAAGGACAAGGTTTGTTAGAAACTTCAAAGGCTACCAAAAGACTGTGTTTAAAAGGGTTTATTTATCTTATCTGTGATACTTAGGACAGATGAGATATGGTCCGGCTGCAACTGAAACTGTTTAGTTAATCAGTATCTTTATAATGACTACTTGTAAAAAGGTGAAAGTTTACTTGTACTGAAGTTTGCAGTTCCCTTCAGATCTACAGAGTGTTTAGCATCTTTACAGGCTTTAAGCTTTCCATCAAAGACACTGATAAACCCAGTATATGCCAAGGACCAAAAGCCAGACTGAGATTTGTAATATAATTAAACATTCAGCAGCTAACAGGTCAGATTTTTCTTTCAGGAGTTGGAAAGGACAAAAAAACAGCTGAAAGGAAAGGCAAAGAAACTGCTATCAGGTTTGCTGTAAGTATGTAATGTTGTGCAGGTTAGGAAAAAAAAGAATGTATGGCCTCCATGGTTAAAATTAACAACTGATATATGAGACAGGATGCAAACTAGAGTCTCTACTGTCAACTGTGCTCAAACATACACCACATCCTGGTATGTATCTACTTCTGATTTTGCTGTTGAAAAGGGACAGTCATCAATTGCATGACTCCAAGATGCTGCTTGTTGATAATAGTACATTCAGTAATGGTATCTCATTACTCCACATGTCCTTACAATGTATCTCCTCAATGTTGGATTCTGATTGTGCTGCTGCTGTTGCTTGTTAACCTGGCATCACGTGAGCAGAACAAATGAGAGAAGACATGAAAGAACAGGGATGTGCTGTTAGGACGAGGTCCTGCAGCCTGCTAGGTAGGATTATTTTCATGCCATAATCAAACAGTAACACTGTCAAAGAGCTCGGGAGGGAGATGTTGGCAGGTTCATCAAATATTTGTTGAGAAAGGGAAGCAAAGTCAAGCAGGACATGGTGATACAACCAATAAGCAAACAGAAAATCATCCACTGTTTTGCAGCAGTCTGGCTTATGGTTTGTGTTTTGGAGCAGCTTCAACTGAGAGAGTAGATAAATCTTTCAATGTACAGGACAGTTAATAACAGGAGATACACCAGCAGCTTTCTAACTGCATCTTTTTGCCCCACTATCTTATTTCCAACCATATTGTCACTCCATATGTGTGCTGCAGGCGCTATAGCTCACAGCCATGACTGAATACACTGTGTTACAGCCTGTTGGAGCATCACATTATCACTGACATCACGACTCAACAGAGAACTGTTTACCAGTCAGGCCATGGGCACAGAAAGGATCATAAATAATTAAGTGTTCAGTCGGCACTTTCAAATTCCAGGAAGCATTAATGACTGCTCGATCAGACTGCCTATAAATGTCAGTAAACACTCCAGGTTGAGGACAGTAGGTCTAATCACGTTCTGATGTAATCAACTCACAGAGCTGATATGGGAGCAACACTCTGGGGAACCAATCAACTGAAGCGTGACACGCTTTCTTTTTGCTGCGCAGCTTTGTTGAATCACAACAAGAGGATTTCAGTTTCATGGTCACTAAACTTTTAAATTGATGTCAGGGGAATTTTCTTGTCTTGCTGTTTTCTTGACCTTATCAGATTCACAGGGTTTGATTAGACCTCGCTATGGGACGCTCAAAACAGCCATTGACTCTGGTAGTGATATTGATCCCACTGAGCCATGAAGTAAAGCACATCGCACACTCTGTGTGGCCTTTTATTGCTAGATTAAAACATAATTTATTTCACCGCTTTGCACTTTCAACACACTTGACTTGGACACATGGGATGAAATGTCTCTAATTCTCCTCTTATGTAACAATCAAATGAGTTTTTAATGAGGGAAAGCGTGTTTGGGGTCACATTAATGGGTCGCTTCCATCACATATTAAAGGAGTTTTAAAATTAACAGAGCCACGCTTAGCTGCTCTGCTCATCAGTCTTGTGTTATTTACAGCAGCAGCAGCTCAGGTTTGTGTGTTTGAGTGCAAACTGGAACAACAGGAATTTCCCCCCTCATAAAAATAAGCTTCAGTGCACTTTATTGCAGAGAACCAGTTAGAGCTACGCACCGGACACTGCTGTCACATTACAGCTGCACTTTCCTATTGTTCCCTCTGAGGTGGAAACCCTTAATTTTGTTCTGTGGGTGGGATTTTTTATTTTATTTTATTTTATTATTGACATTTTAGGAACTTTAAATGGTTAAATTCAAGATTAGTATCAAGACAGAGTTAACATTTTTTAGTTTAAATAAAGTTTTTGCTCATAAAGTATAATAGCTGTGACACAAGATTTGTTTAATAAGGATATGTTAACACCTTTAAGCAGTTGCTTGTGCACAGCTGTGGCAGTGGTTGTTGCTCTGCATCAGTAGTTCCCAAATAGTGTGACCTGAGACAAGTCCAGGTGCTATTTTGTGTCAGCAAAACATTATTGTAACTGCATAAAAAGTAATACATGAAATCTAAGTTTATTGCATTAGTACACAATGCTTGATTGGTAGTGATATTTTGTGATGAGTTAAAACTAATCACTTTGTTGTGTGGAGAAAACTGTAGAAAACCACTTAAAGAAAAAAAAAATGTTTTGAGAAACTCGTGTGAAAGCTTCCCATCTTATGGCTTCAGCTGGACTGTGGATTTCAGCAGCCTTCTGTCTGAGTGTGTCATTTCTTGGGAGGAGTTAACCAATGCTAGCATGGTGCCAAGCAACCGAAAGAGGCATTTGGAAAGCAAAAATCCCTTGAAAGACACATTGCCTACTGCAAGACAGTTCTGAATTGGAACCAGAAGCCACCAGAACTTGGTTGGATTGTGTGAAAGTGATGAGGAATGGAGGCAAGTTCTATGACATCCGATAAAACAATCAAAAGAAGAATTGACAATATTCCAGATGTCATAAAGGCTGTTTTCTGACGATATGAATACAGGTGTGCCTTGAAACTTTGGCTTCCACTTTGGTGTGCCTTGGACACGATAACTTCGAAAACCACTGCTTTATATCATGAAGAGGGCTTTGGACATTGGAAATATTTTTTATGTAGATTCAAACCTTTGTTGTTACGTTTTGTCAGGAAATGTAGCAGGAAGAAGGGCCAAACACAGGACTCTAGACAAAACCAAAGTAAAAGAAGAAAACGAACCTTTATTTTGGTTGAAAGTCTAAGAACTAAGAGAGCAAAATCCAAAGTAGCAAATAATCCAAACAAACACCAGGACAATAAGCAGGCATTCGGGCAAAGGACAAAGGGAAAATGGGGCTTTATATGCACACACAGACACACTAAGGGCTAATCAAGGAATTGGAAACAGCTGGGGAACGAAGCACAGGTGAAACTAATTAGGATAATGAAACAGGGAAGAAAAATGAAATGCAAAACACAGGGAACAAATGACTACCAAAATAAAACAGGAAACAGGCGGATGCAAAGACAAGACTCCAGTGCACTTAAACTTGACACCGAAGGGTACAAGAGGAAGGCTATGAAAACAACACAAGAAATTATACAAAATAAGCACCAATCAGAATACTAATCTCAAAAAGCAGGAACAAAGAACTAAAGCTGAAGATACAAAGCAGTTATGAAAATCAAATATAAACAAACAGCAACCAAACAGAAGACCTAATAATAAACAAGAATTCAAAGTCCCAAAAACTCAAAATTGAGAGTCAAAACCCAGGACCATGGCATGTTTCGTATGTTATTTAAGTTTGATATATGGTAGAAGTGTGTAGTGAATTCTTGGCCTAAGGTAATTGTGAGCTTTTATTTTGCAGAATGTATTCGGAAAAATGCAAAAAAGCTTTCACATTTCTATGGCCATGTTAAATGTTAAAAATACCAACTAATAAACAGAGTTTTGATGAAAATATTACATGCATAGAATGTAAAAAAACAGGCTCTCTGTTCCACTGTACATTCACTGTGTCATTTCTTTCTCATTACTCAATACAAAAGCTGCAGCTATTTGTTAATGGTAGATGAGTAAATTTTTAAACAAAAATGACTGGCTTTGAAATGCTTTCTCCAGCTGGTGATACGTATCTTTTTCAGACATTTCTTTAACACAAGTCCCAGTAGGCGATGTTTTAGTGCCCACACTGACTGATCTGAATCTGGGGGCCTCAGGCACAAAAGTCCTTCTGGACAAACACACACACAAATACATGTTGAGACACAGCTGAGCACCGTAAGTCTGTATGCCACCACACCAGATGTGACATGTGCAAGCACACACATACACACAGAGGCAAATGTGTTGGTGGTAACAACATCCACAGTCTCACCTCATTCTGCTGCAGCTCTTTTCCTTCACCCTCACCTCTGCATTATTATTTCTTTCCCACCTCTCATATCTTCTGTCACAATCTCTTGTTCTCTGTCTTCTCCCCCTACATGTTTCTCTCTCTCTCTCTGTCTTGCCCTCTCTTGTGATTGACAGGTCCTGCTGGCTGTCCTGAGATGCCTCTCTTAAAAGTGCAGGGCTTATCAGACACATTACATTGTCCCCCTGCATTTTCTAAATTACAGTTTCATGAAATTGGGCTCCATATGCCTACAGCTTGAGTACAGTGAAAAAACATCTTAGGTTCTCACTTTACTTTATGTTTTTTAATATATGTATGTGATTGTTGAGCATAGTTTACATTTACGACTATGTATCTGCATACAGAAAGGACTGTTAGATGGATAGGGATACTGGGATAAATTTGCACAGGCACAACAGATCTGATTTTTGGATGCCTTCTGGTTTTCCTCTATTACAGTGAGACAGTCTGGCTTGAATCAGATTGTATCTGTTTAGACAGTGATATGGAGATAATCCACATGCCACAAATTATAAATAAACACACTTTCTGTTGGGGTCTAAATAAAGCCAAAGCAGGTCTGTAACTACCATAGAAGACACTGAGGTCACGTCCTCATATTTTGGCTTTCTATTTGTGTTTCACATACAAAAGACACAGTTCATCAAATGAAGGAGGATGAATATAATCAAATAAGATAATATAAACTCCTGTGTAGAGGCGTACCACATGCACACTCCAAAATACAGCCACGATTTAAGAACCAAATTATAAGAAATAAAGCATGTCCCAGTGCAAGTTATGCATGTTTCAATCAGACCTTTTGCAACAACGTCATCAGGACCCCACAGTTTGTCACAAGATGAATTATTGGATGGAAAAAAGGATTTTGTTCAGTTATGTAAAAGCAATTTCTCTTATCCCATTTGGACTTTAATCGTTGCTTTTTGTGAAATATAGCGTATCTTAAACAACTGAGTCATCACTTTCCTTTCATCTCAGCACACCATAATAATGAGGTCTTAAGATAAACAGTGCATTAGGAAGGTTTTTACAGCCTTTCAAATTTTCCACATTTTGTTATTTTTCAGACTCATAAATCTCTTATTTTCTTCATGAATCTAGTCATATTACTCCACAGTAACAAAGGTGTTTTATAAATGTATAAAAAAATTAATTACTGAAATACTTTTTATAGGTATTCAGACCCTTCACTTAATACTTTCTTAAAGCACCTTCAGCAGCAATGACAGCCTCAAGTCTTATTAGAAATAAGTATACAATCTTTTAGAAGATTGTCAGAATTGCAGGGTTGGAAGGGGAGCATCAATGCACAGCCATGCTACCCATTAGGTAGGTGCACATCAGGTTCAGACTTCAGCTGGGCCACTCCAGGATCTTCACAGGGTTTAATTGAGGGTCGCTGTCTGTTGAAATTACATTTTTGCCACAGCTTTAGATGCTGAGCACTTTGGAAAAAGGTTTCAGTTGCTGGTAACAGTTCCTCTATATCCTACTACACCTACATTGCCCTCTGTCCTGACCACTCTCCCATTCCCTGTCACAGGAAAACATCCCCACAGCACGATGCTGTCACCACCATATTTTAATGTAGGGATGGTTTTAATGGCTGGCTTACTCCTCGCACAGTGGTGGGAATTGTGGCCAAATACTTTAAGCTTCAAGATGACCGAGCTCCTTGTGGTCATGTGCTTTTTTGGCAGACTCCCAGTTCGGCTGCCTGTAGTGAGAACTTGTTTATATTTGGCCGCTCTCCCATAAAGGCTTGATTGATGGAGTGCTGTGCCAATGGTTGTCCTTCTTTTTGATTCTCCCATGTCCACAAAGAACTCTGGATCTCCTTTCAGGTGACCATTGGGTTCTTGGTCACCTATCTCAGTTTGGGTTGGCAGTGAAATCAAGGAAGATCAAGGAACATCTTGGAAATTATTGGTGGTTCTAAAGTGCTTTCATATGAGAATGATGGAGGCCACCATGCTCTTGGGAACTTTCAACAGGCTGAAATTTTCTCATATCCTCCAGATGTGGTAGGTTTACTGGAAATTCTCTTGGCCTCATGGATTTATTTTAACTGTGACATATGTGACAGCCCTCTGCATTAGCCAGGACCTGCTGTGTTTTTCTGCTGTTTGTCCCTTTGTGTTGTCTTGCAGGTTCCTCGTAGGCGGGATTAATTAGTGCAACTGGGAGCACCTAGCCAGTCTCCCTGGAGCATTTAAAAATTGTCTCTCTCAGCTTTCAGCTCTCTCTCTCTCTCCATTCACCCAGCACTATGTTATTTGTCTGGTTGACTTTGGCCTGGTTGTTTTAGATTTTACACTATACAACACCATGCACACCTAACATTCAATCACTCATCTAACTACTGACACACTGACAAAACTGATTAACACACCTCATGGAGTTAACTATGATTTCTACTTTATTTGGTTCATAAATTTGTAAATTTTGGTTCAGATTGTGTCCCTCCCATTATTTGTCATGGCTCTTGAATTGGACTTTGACAAATTTGGGGGCTCATCCGGGATCTGAACCCGGGACCTCTCGTAGTGGACCCTAAGGCATTTTCATGAATGATTTTAATTTATGTAAGCTCTGGTGTTGCACCTGTGGTGGTCTACACGGACCACAATCCTACAAGCCTCCAAATTGCCGTCACACATACACTGACAATCGTGAGACCTTATACAGACAGGCATGTCCCTTTCATAAATATGTCCAAGTTGTAGAAGCATCTCAAGGGTGACTGACAGAAGTAGTATGAATCAGAGCTCATTTGAAATTTACATAACACATGGTCTTGTAACTGTGGAGCATTGTGCGCAAACAGAGAAAAACTGAGAAAACTGAGAAAAAATGAACTGAATCCATTTTAAGATGAATCTGAAATACTACAAAATGTGGTTACCCGTCACAAGCATAGGCATAGGCATATTTGCACAATAGTGTGGTATAATGGATAAGTTATTACTGTTAATAGTTGTTGGTTTTTTATTTATTTATTTATTTTTTGTAGTAACTATGACTATAATATCTGACATATGACTGTTTTCTTTACTCACACAAATAGGCTACAGTTTTACCTAATCTTATTCAAGTGAAAGCCAGTTTTCAATCGTGTCCTCTAGACCAGAGAGAAACAGTTAAACAGTAGCAGTCACTGTGTCAAAGGGTCAAAGGGAAACAGAAAAGTACAATCTATAATCCAAAAATAAACACAAAAATACATCCCACAAAGAACACAAGAACCTACTTTAACTCATACAGATTAACACTACACAGTATAGTTGAAATTATAGGACATCCTGCTCATTCACACAGTTGTTTTCAGTGATAACTGATTAGTTCTCTGCTCATAGTGATGATGATGATGATGCACATATGCAACTAACCAAATACAAGCGACAAATCTGTCAGTCAGTCACAGTCTGTACATGCTCACACAACCTCTAGTAGAGGTCCAATCAGACAAAATGATTGCAAACACATTTTCACATGGTTTTAGGCTACAGGGGGTGTAATATTATACAAATGACTTACTTCCTTTAATATATTAGCCAACAATAGTGGAGCATTGAGTTGTTTAACAGCTGACATCTGAGACCACATTTAAAGGCTTTGGACGTCAAAAAACAATCCCAGTGCTCCTGTCACGCTGTGCACTGCTTCTGAAGTGAATCTCTGCCGCTTCCTTGAATGTACTGGAAGGGCCATATATGGCAGAAGATCTGGACCTTGAGACCTGCGTCCCCTGTTACACACACGAGTGGTTTATAATGACCATAAGTCACCATAAGCCGACAAGATCTTCTGTTTGGAAGGGAGAGAAAACAGTTTCAAGTCTTGCCGGTGGAGCCTATATGAAGCAGGATTGAGTGTTTAGAGGAGGATGAGTGCGCACAGTGGGAGTAGTGTGACAACGCGCAGCTGAGGTGTGAGGACACACAGTGAAAGTTGAATATTCACAACAACACAACTTTCATTTCCACGGGTAAATTGCGCTCGTGGAGGAGTGGGCATGGCCTAAAGGAACATTGTTTTTCAGCGCACGCGGACGAGTGACGTGCCTCAGTTACGGTTTGACTGGCGCGTCTTTTTCTGTTGATGCGTCCATGTGTTAGCTCTCTCGCTCTTGCTCTCTCTCTCTCTCTCTCTTTCTGCTCATCTGTTATATCCCAGCTCGCCACAGCTCGAATATCAGTTACCGGGTCCCGACCAATCCCTGTGCGCTGTCAGAGCTCGAGAGGAGGCAGCAGTGGAGAGCAGATCGGAGAGAGGCGTACACACTGGGGGTAACGCGAGAGAAGCACACACCCAGTCATCTACCCATCCGTCGTCTGTCCTCCTTCACCCCTCTCGGCCTGAGAGACAGGCACACAGGCAGCTCCCTGCTTCCAACTGCAGCTGTTTGGGTAAACCGGAGAGGCGCGAGGCAGGATGCGCGATGGGACAAGCGTGCGGACACGCGCTCCTCTGCCGTAGCCAGCCGCCGTCCTCTGAGATGTAAGTGCAAGTGTTTCTACTAAGTATGTATGCAGCGTCTGCTCTTTGCATCTTGAAGCTGCTTGCTTCTTCTCCGCTCACACAGCTCTAACTGAATGGCTGTGGAAGCACATGGCGTCAAGCAATGAGCCAAATACCGAGTGGTATGTAGTAGTGTGAGTGTGACCTGCTGGGTGTCAATCTTCCCACTGACTGACAGCGGCAGTGAAGACCCCACGTGAACTGTGCATGCAGCTGTCAGCAAAAAACCGCAGAAAAAAAAAATCGTTGTAACGTTGCTAAAAATGTTTTCTTAGTGCCTGTCTGCTTTGGTGACCTTACCGCCCCTTTGTATCTTCCATGAAATCATGACATTTCACTGATAGGCTACTCTTCCTCTAATTTTCCTACAGGGAGAAATACATCCCTCGTGATATCCCTCGTAACTGGATTCTGTTATATTAAAAACATATTTTAAAGGCAGACTATGAACAAACCACATAATCTGGAATTAATGATAGTCTTACTCTTTCTTTCTAATAAGGTACCTTTCATAAATGGTTTATAAGCTGTTACTAATGGCTTTATTAATGTTTTAGGAGTAATTTAGCAAAACTTTAAAGATGAATTAAAATAAGTAAAACAGTGGGTCGCCAAGTTGTGGAAAAACTGACTGACTGGAGCCTTTGACCTGGAAAAAGCCTCACAGGCAAATGCACAGAAATCTGTTGACTTTTCATGCATGCCTTTATTTCTTGCTGACATGTTAAGCCTACCCAAAAAAAGAATGAACACACACACACAGACACACACACACATACATATATATATATATATATATATATAATGATTCCTATCTGGTTTATAACTCATCTATAAATGTATTATCTGCAGTTTTTAACTTCATTATAGAGGATCCCTTGTAAGGGTAATTCTGTTTGAAAACCCCAAACTTTTTCTCAGATAAGGTTTTCAGATAAATTCTTCATCTGTGCAGATTTTTGTCCACAGAAACCCTGAAATACATCAGCAAAGAGCTTAAAACAGGGCCCCTTTTTTCAGAGTTAATGTTCATTCCTGATCCCGAGGCTGTTTTTCTTAGTTTCTGAGAAGATACATGTTTTTCACAGGATGCCAAAGTGAGCCCGGGATCAAAGGAGGCTGACATGATCATTATAATAATTGGCTGCTCTATTTGAACTAATGTAGCAGCCCAGTATTGCATCCTAATTTTGTCTAGCTCATAGTGTTTGCTGTGTCAGAGAGTCCTTTATTAAACTCTGCATTAATCATTGCAGCAGTTAGATGTGTTGTTGTGTTGGACTTCGTTGTATTGCGTGGTGTAGCTGTTTGCTATCTGTCTGTTTGACATGAGCCTTCACACTGGCACCTATCTGAACACAAATTAACTTTTAAATGTCAGGGCTCAATGATTAGTTAAATGTTAGTTAATAAAGCAGTGTGCTCCTCATATTGAAACAGGTTTCTGTTGTCTGAAATTAAAGTTTACCGTGTAAACCCACAAAGCCTGCTCTCAAATTAAAGCAACACTGCGTGATAAAAACTGATCAGATAGCATGCACATACTGTATATATGGGATCTCCCCTAGGAATACATACATACACTGTGTGTTTTATATAACTCCCCGTTCCCTTGGCTTCTTTGTAGCTGAATAGGATCGTTTGTGGATAATAACCCTGTGATGTCATTTTACAGTGACTGCACATATATTAGTAAAATCTTCCGCATATCAATTTCAGCTCATTTTTGTCTGAAAGTTGAAAAATCGTCTAATGGGTTTTATTCCCTCATTCATTATTGGTTTAAACTCAATAGAGGAAATCACTGGAGGATAATGGCTTTCATTCACCTGACCACAGAGAAGACTAAGCTTCTTACTGTGAGCATTTGTTGGCCAGACCTGGAAAAAAAAATAGCCAGAATTGTGAGAGAGTAATGAATCTGCCACCTGGATGTCAGTGATCTCTGATATACAATTAGATTCAGTAGCTGGTCTCACCTGCTTCCCTCAAGCTCAAGCAGGTTTGACACTGCACCAGTGATCAGACAAGGTCATTAAGTGTGACATTTTGACAAAATACAGAAAAGCAGATGTCATGCCTGTACCCACTGGGATATGTGCCTCCTGTGACTGAGCACTGAGATCAAATACAGCCGTTTTGGCTGAAAATTCTGAGAGAAACATCTGCAGGCTTTTGCATTTTTGTCATTGTGATGGGTTTTCAGAGGTGTGGATTCCTGGGTCGTTGAGAGGCAGTTATTCATCATCTGACATAGTGACAGCGCTCTACAGTATCAGATGCATGCTGCTTCTAAATCTTTTTGCGCTCAATGTTTAATGTTTGTTACTATGTGCCGCTATGTTACTTCAAGCGTTTGTGGGTTCTAAACATCCTTTTAGGAAGCCACCTTCACATTCAGTGCACCTTGCTTATTCACTATTATCACTGTGTATCATTTTAACAGCTGACACACATTGCCCCTGTTTCTTATGTATGTGTATCTGTGTGCCAGCTGGTGTGCATGTGAATGGTTTCCAGCCTGAAAAATAGTGCAATTTATTGGAGTGAAGCCAGGAAGTCAGATTCCCCAGCCTCCTGCTGAACACACACACTCACAGCGAAATGCACAGAAGTACACAGCAGCAGCAGAGTTGTAACCCGACTCCTGATGAGTGAGCGTGTGTGTGTGTGTGTGTTAGAGAGAGAGGAGAGAAAGGATGCTGATGTTGCACTGTGTTATCATCAGTAATGGGCTCATCAATACTAAAATATTCAGAGAGGGAGAGAGAGAAAAGAGACAGACCGGGAACAGACAGATAAAGTGAAGGCAAAGAGAAACAAGCAGATAGAAACCTTTTGTGTGTAGTGTTTGCTTGCTTTTGCGCATGTTTTTGTGCTTTTGTGTATCTATTAAATGTGTGCGCTTCAGCAAAACATTTAGCTTAAAAGCTTTCAATTCACACTTTTATCCATATTTTGATTCTCTGTCTCCAGGAATTCATGTGCAGCATTTAGTTTAAAGTACAATATAGTCTATACATTGTGCTGTTAATATTAGCTTAAGAAATGAGATCATTACCTGTTTTGCACAAAAATAAACATCAGAGCAAAATTGTATCCTTTAGTTAGGGTGTAAATTTAACGAGTTAAGATTGCTTGAAATATTAAAGTGAATGAATAACTGGTTGCTCTCATCATCTGCAATGAAAAGCCTGCCATGAGGCAGCTGTTAAAGCTTAGGTGCAGTATTTTTTGAATTATAAAAAGTCAAAGGTCAAGAGTGTGACAGAAGAAAGAAGTGGAGTCACAACTACACTGAAAGGAGCAAGCACCCATCAGTCACTAACAACTGTGTAACGCTGTTCCTATATTCATCATCATATTACAGTTACAATACAATTATGTCATTACTTGAATTACATAAGTTCTTCAGTTATCTGCATTATGGGTGAACAGAAAAACATCATGTAAGTGGCTTCACATTTGTGCGTCTACGATAATAGCCTCAGCAGTGCACCAGAGTTGAGTTGAGGAGATGTGCACATTACTTAGAATTTATTGTATCAAAGGAGAAGAATGTGACGGTCAAGTGCAAACTGTGCAACAGCCATAAACAGCTGGAATATCTATCAAATCTCTCCTATCACCTCCAAAGGCAATATGCTAACACAAAGCTAGTAGCAAAAGACTCCTGGATCCAGTGATGCTGACCTCAATCAAGCAGCCAAAGTTTGATTTTTGATATATAATAAAAGCAGAGATGAATAGAGTTGTAGCATCGTACATAGCAGAGGAAATGTCACCCTGCTATGTACAATTGCTCATTACCACAGCATTTTGTGGCATGCTGCTGCAGCTGCTTTTGTGGTAATCCAAAACACTCTTTTGTTAGGATAAGGATTTGCGCTTATACTATGTGGCCATATGTAAGGCTTAACTGTGTACTATTAAATGTCATGCTATAGAGAAAGGCAGAAAAAAAAATCTGTAATGAATTACTTTCTGCAGGAAATACAACAACCCCTAGTCTCATCATCATGAGTGGCAGGTTTTTTCATAAATTTTTAACTTGCATAATCTTGCCTTTGCATATTTGTATAATTAACTTTGTGATTTGGGATTTGGATCTTCAGTAAATTCAATAACTGCTAAAGTGTTTTGTTCCTAATTGCAGAGACATGTCAGGTTTGTGCCTCTGGCCACAGCAAACTCAGGCATCAAACTAACTCATGGTAAACTTAATTAAAGAACAGTTAAACATATTAGACCAAACTGTAAGGAAACCTATCTTAATATTATCAGGGGGATACGCTTGGATTTGAGTAGCACTGAAATTAGCACTGAAAGGAACCATTGCTTTCAGGCCTTTCTAACCCTGCTTCACTTACTTCGCTAATGATCTTGAGTTTGCTGTACATAGCTTAAACAGAACCAGCACCATTCACATCTATCCGTAGACAGATGGGTTACAGTAGCACTGTCTTTAATTTGCTAAATATACAGGTTAAGGACTGTTCTGCTCTGTGCAGCTTTGTGTTTAATGTGATTTCCCTGCATTGAATAAATCTGCAAAGTGGCACAAAACCAATCATAAAGTCTGTAGTGCAAATATTATCCATCTGTTCATCCATTCATTTTCCGTATGCATGGCTCTGAACCCAATCCTAACCCACGTTAGGCGAGAGGCTTGGTACACCCTGGACAGGAAACCATGTTGTGTCACTGAACTGACACATATATAATAAATTAAAGCCATCAGCATATCCAGGTAGACTATGGAAGGAAACTCACAAAATCTTAGCTTGGAAATAAAAGCAAAGTTTCACAGAAGCATGCCTGTAATGTAAAGCATGCCTCAGTTAATGGGAATTTTAGCTACTTTATTATTCTGAATTGACTCAACTCAGTGCCCTCAATAATGGCCATAACAAGGCATGTATTTTAATTTGTGTGTGTATTTAAGCTTGAAAGAATGAGATGGATGCATTAATTTAGTTACAAGCCATTCAGTGTTAATGTTAAACAGTGTAATCTGTGTAATTAGATGTCATACAACTGTCCCTGTAACAGAGTGGAAGTCTATTTCATATCAGCCCATATAAATCGCTGCAGTCATCCACTCCCTTCACTAAGTTTTATATAAACTGATAGACCACAAAATTGCCATTTATTATAAAAATGGATCTGTGAATATGCCAAGCCAAGTGGAACTGATAAATGAGCCAAGATACTATTGATATTTGTTTTAATCCTGTTATATTGTGCAGTTAACTGAGATCATTTGAATCAGCATCCTGCAAAAGTTGTGCAAGCAGACTTTTCATGCGAAGAGGGTGCAGACATTTGTGCATGATGAATAGTTAGATTAGAGGACTAACATTTAACCTTGTGTCACACAGACACATTTCGATTTAAGTTTTAGGTAGTGGACATGTTTGCAACACTGGAAGACAGTAATGGTTTACACTACAGTTCTATAACACAAAACAATGTAAATCAGCAGTGTCTTAAAAGATGTGATACCTGTTTAAATCACACCTGTAGACACATTTATATGTAATATTGACATAGTCTTTAAGTTTGTTTTTACGACATATGTCATACATAACTTTGTATTCATAATTGTAATTACCAGTGGATTTCTCTGGACAAAAATCCTTCAAGGTATTAATTTCTGTGCTCATTTTCCATATCATTTCATGGTACATATGAGTTTGCAGTAGAACATTGTTTATCTAGAAGCTGTCTTGGTTTGTATGTCATGCTTGTTGTTTCTATTGTGGGGTCTACACAGGAATAGAAAACCTTGTCAGCTGGTCTCTTATGGAGTGTGTTTCTCACACCTTATTAGGAGGAGTTATTTTGAAGATGGAGGGTAGAATTACAGTTGGGTTAAGGTGTCATTTGTTTTCCAGATGAAAGCAAAAGCAGTTTTGTTGTTGGGTTGACTTTAGATGAAGGTTTTCATTAGGTGCAGTATGTAACAGTTATGGTAAGAATACAGCCAGGAAATGAATATAAGTCAATACAATGTCATCAAGTGTGTATTTGTGTGTGTGTGTGAGCCTGGAGGTGTCAAAGGAAAATGAGGCTGACAGCTCCCATGGTTCCCAGCTTTGGCTCCAGCAGCTCTTGTCAGCCTCCTTATCTCTATGCACTGTTGCCACAGACAGGTGTGTGTGTGTGTGTCTCTGTGTGTGTGTGTGTGTGTCTAAGACAGTGAGTGTGTTTACAACTCTGTGTGTATACAAGTTAGAAGTGTGTGTATATGAATGGGTACAGCTGTGTTGCTGTCAGTAATCAAATGGACAACCACAACTGTGTGTGTGAGTGTTTTTGTCAGAGTGTGTACTCTGCTGGGAGATCAAGGTGGGAGGTGAGGCAGCTGTGTGGCACAGAGGTGTGGTTTAATTAGAAGACGCTATCATGTCTCCTCCGTATTTGTGGCAAGAAGTTAAAGGGGTATTGACACCTGGCTTTAACACTTGCAGGGTTTGTAAAGTTTGTTTGAGGTTTGTCGTTCCTATGTGACACTACAATGCCTGAATCCACTGACAACTTTAATTTGAAGGTCATTTGAGCTTAAGTGTGAGCCGTTGCATGCATGCTTTGATTTTCGCAGTCACCAGATCTTGACCAATTTGAACCCCTATGGGAAATTCCACTGCCATCATTAAAACAACATACGAAGGAATATCGTTTATTAAAATTATGCTCATTCCTCCAGTAGACTTCTAGAGACCAGTAGAATTAATGCCAAGGAGAACTGAAGCTCTTCTGTGACTTGGACCTCAGTCACACAGGCCTAGAGACCAGTTGGAGACTCCTTGGCAATCTCTGATTGCTAGGGAATAATGTGGATACCCCAACTGGTTGGTGAGTGGTTGTTGGAGGTTCCTGTCGCCAAGTGAACCAAAAGTTTTGCACCAAAAACCTCCTTGTGATTGGTTTTCAGGTTCACTACTGGAAGTAGTTGTTGAGTGTTTGACAAATCAGTATCGTTCATGCAAACTACAGGCGGCTGCGGCAATCTGCTAGTGACCAGAGCAATCTCAAGAAGGTTTTCACCTGCGACTGCCAGCAATCTCCAGCAACCACTTGCCAACCAGTCGGGGAATACACATTTTTCCCTAGCGACAGGTAGTCACCTATCGGTCTCTAGGCCTGCATGACTGGGTCTTTAGTGTCTGGTGGCAACAGCCAATTTTTTTTCAGGGTTTCTGGTCTAGCCAAAGGGTATCTCGTCACTGTTAATGAATGCAGAGAAATTTAAAAAAGCTGAAACATAATCAGATGACATCAAATGGTTTTGAGATGCCTTTCCTCATGATGCCTTTCCTCATTTGCTCTTCACATGGACTGTTTACCTGCATTCAACCAGAGCCATCTTCATGATTGGCTGAACTACTGTAGTGGACTACAAACAAGAAACAAGAACCAGAAAACCCCAAAAGTACCAAAAACCTTGTCCCTTGCATACAGATTCTGCATGTTGCAGCTATCTCTTTCTAGCGATAAGTGGTGGCTGAGCAGCTTACTGAGACACTTTATGGTGGTTTTTCCTTTAGTTTGTAACCCTCTGCAGTTTGAGTAAGTACAGGTTTGCTCTTTGCAGGAGTTGTTAATCACAACATAGAAGGACTTGGTTGTATTCATGCTTTAGTTTATACGTGAGTCTCCCATAAATGTTTTGCACTGACAAAACATTTATGTAGTAGTAAGAATCCTCTTGTGTGGAATAAAAGTGACTCTTTGAAGCTACTGCAGAAAAGAAGTAGGGGCTTTAAAATGACACAAGATGACCAGAGTAAATAATATATGAATCTTAAATTCACAGACACACAAAACATTTCACACAGCTCAAAAATTCAAAAGTTCACAGAGTAGCCAGGAGACATTAGTCCTCCCACATTCTGGTGTCCCTATATGTGCAGGTAAAACGGCACAGTGGTTAATCTTGCCACAGTATTTTGGTGAACTGATTTAATTTGCTTCTTGTTTGCTGTGTGTATCATTAGTTTTGTTGCTGGTGAAAGTGTTATTATCATTGCTAATGTTTTATTGCCAGTATTCATCATGATGTAAATCCACAGTTGTATCTGTTGCTTCTGTTGATTTAGTAAATGTTTTTGAAGTTTTTTTTGTTTTTTTTATGTTGCTCTTTAAACATGCATATTCCCCTGTTAGTAGTGTTTTGCATATATATGTATTTGTTGTAGTGTGTTGAAAGTCAGACTGATATTGATGTTATTCCAGTGGGTGTTATTGTGGCTGTTGGCGTTGTACTCAGTCTAGAGCAGCAGAATGTGTTACTGTGCTCCAGTGCCTCGTTCCCTGACTGCCGGGTTTTTTTCTTATTGATCAGCTCTATTGACAAACTCACACAAGGGTATATCCACTGACCAGCTGTAATCGTTGCATCTGGGACATTGAGGGGTTTTGTGGTGGTTGTAGAGCTGAATAAAATAACTGATTTCTGCACATACATGAACACACGTAGTGTCTGCTGCACAGATACACACCTGAACACATACGCTGTAGGTGTGCACACATAGTACTTCACGTCCTGTAATAATTTGTAATAAAACCTGGCGAGAGTTCACACACATTTCAGTAGCAGTCTTGCTGCTATTTGTATAGTGATTGCTCAGTGGAAACATGATGATTATTCTCATGGACTATAAACTATTAATTGTTTACGTATCTATCTCTCAGTTTATATATTGCATGGCTTCTGCCGAGTGTGCACTTGTTTCCTGATATGTTGGATTAGTTTTCCATTTTTTCATTACCTTGTTTGTATTCGTCTTTATTTTCTCAGTGTCTGTCCTGTATCACCTCCTTTATCACCTCCTTTCAACCCTTAACATTCCACCTGCCTTACAGAGACAAAGAGAGGGACAGGTGTGTCAGAGAGAAGAAGGGGCTGCTCAGATGGCTTGATAGATGAAGGGCAGGTGTTTCATCCAAAGAGTAGCCCAGGTTGCTTGGCAACTAATGGTGTCACAGGTTACCCCACATATAGGGGTATTATATTCAGTATTTCAGTCCTAGATGTGGTGTTTTCCTCCTTTGATCTGTCTTGCACGACGTGAATTAATGCGTTTGTTCATTAGAACATGTTTGTTACTGAGCCTGTGTGTGTCTCATCAAAGGCTCCATGACAAGTGTGTGACAAACGTGACAAAGCTGCACTGCAATTTTCTGGAGATTTTTCTTTCTTTTTCTCTTATTTATTTATTTATTGTATTTTGAGGCCATGGCTACACTGATAGCTGAGTGTTTAGCTGTCAGACAGATTAAACCATACGGATGTCATACTTTGGGACACATTAGTTGTTTCCCTCACACTACCTTTTAACAATCAGGATACTTTTATAAGGGCACAATTCTGGATCCAAATATAAACAAAAGATTAGACCACATGCATTATAAGAGAGAAACTTGGCACTCAAAGAGTCTTGAATTTAAAGCTGTGGGAAAATTTTATAACAGCAAAGATTTTAAAATGTTGTTTTCAAGCAAAGCCAGCAAAGTCTCTTTAAAGTCTCTTTTATCAGATATGACCAATAATTCTATTGAAATTGATGGTAATTTAGGTAATGCCCAAATAAAAGCCCAGAGGCACAGCAAGAAGGTTCTGGGTTCAAACTGGGGCCTTTCTGTGTGGAGTTTACATGTTCTCCTTGTGCCTGCGTGGGTTTCCTCCCACAGTCCAAAGACATGCCTGTTAGGTTAATTTGTGATTCCAAATTGGCTGTAGGTGTGGTTGTGAGCGTGAATGGTTGTCTTTGTCTTAGTGATGTACTGGAGACCTGCCCAGAGTGTACCCTGCATTTCACCCAAAGTCAGTTGGGACAGGTTCCAGTTGGATGGCCTTAATGGTTTCTTTTTAATTCTTAAAGTGGGTAGTCCAAGGAAAAACATTTGATTATGTATACACTGTACTTCTTCTGCTACTGCCACTACTTCTAATAATAATAATAATTTTTTGTCTTTTTCAGCACTTCAAGAGGGAGTTCAAGGCATTATAAAGGGACTTGCAGCTGGGTTGAATCCCTCAGAAGTGTCATTATACGCCTCCATAACATAGGGGGCCAAAAGACAAAAGAAAAATCAGCCAAGACAATCAAATAAAAAAGTTCAAACAGGATAAAATAGCTTAAACATGAGACAATAAACAAGCTGTTAAATATGAAAGAAAAAAAAGAGCATGTTGCATTAAAATATGCTTTGAGGAAGGATTTAAAGGAGAAGAGAGACTTAGTGCAATTAAGATCTTCAAGCTGGGATATCCACAGTCTGATTGCCTAAGCTTTGTAAGGCTGTAAATGTAAGCAATAAGCTCCCTAAGTCTTTCCAGCCTATGTAGTCAAGCTAGTGTGGTGTTAGTTTGCAGTCAGCTGTGTTTTGTACAAGCTGAAGGTGGGAGGTAGAGTTTGCCTTTTTGAAAAGGGTGAAAATATGATGATTGTCACTCATCAAAATCAGAAGTGTAAGTTTGAAAAAAGTAAAAAAAAAAAGTTTTAGTGATTTGATTGATGAAGGGGAGGTAAAAGATAAACCTATAACAAGTAGTTTTGTAGTTCTCTGTGTTGTCTGTTGAAAAATGGCTAAAAGATAAAAAAAAGAGTAAAAGGTCATGTATTGAGCCCTCAAGTGTATCAAGAAGGCTCTTTTTTGCATGTGCTAAATTAACCCATATACTATAGTAATGTGTAATGCAACTACTAAAAGACAAATCAAAACAGATTTAATTGATAGATGAAAATCAGATTTTTAGGGTGAAAAGGAAAACTTCAGCAGAGTTGATGAGCTGCAGATAGAGCCACAGAGCTGGGATTATGCAATGAGTGAGTCACACAAAGTTAGGAGACTGAAGACATCAGGGAGTCCTCTTAGAGAAAACCAGAGGTTTTAAAAACTTGGGAAGGACATTATGTAAACTCTTAGCTGGCTATGTATATCACACTGTCACAAAGTGCTCTTAAAGTTTAGTTAGTAGCACAACAGAGGCTGCATATAGATGGACAGAAATGTTAAGTGGTTATATCCAAAACTTTTAAGTTTCACAGAAGAGAAGTATAAATCAAGTGACATTGTTTGAGCTGTGGCAGAGATCGGGTACATTTATTTTGAATATAAGATTAGCAAAAACAGCAAAAGCGACAATAGCAACACACAAATAATTCATAAAAAGGCATTTTACAAGCAAGAACTAAACACAAAGTAGTTCCTATCAAAATTTTTGAATCAAAAAAATATATTTTGTATGGAGGGAAAACAATTCTTATATAACACACCAGTATGTGGCGCTACTAATGTTAATTGTCTTAAAAAGAATGCAGATGCGAAAAGAGGCCTTTGTTAGTTGAAGGCTTATTTCTACACATAGGACAAAATCTGAACACAGAGCTTTTTGAACATTTCATCACCAACATCAGGCTATCACACAGTGCAAAAGGCAGTCTACGTGCTGAAGTCACCAAATGCATACAAACACATCGGTCTGTAAGAGGTGATGAAGAAATGAACAAGACCCAGCAAAAAATGAATGTAGCTTAATCAAACCGTTAACAGAAGCTGAAGTGTTTGTTTTTCCAGCTGTTTGAGGGATTCATTCCACTGAGATTATTAAATAACTGCAGCTTCACAGGGTTACGTACAGGATCCATATGAGCATCCCCAAAGTGAGAGAGTAGCACAAATTTCACACATGGCGCACACGTGTGTCTTGTTTACGTGGCCAACACCCAGCCTGGTCTCACGGCATTTTGTGAAATAGTCATGAAAAAGCAATCTGTCTTTTTGTGTTTATGGACACAACTTGTTACTTTTTTTTGGGGGGGGGGGGTCAGTGAGCATGAATTTGTAATTAATGTATTTCAATAGGATGTCTATTTCGTGTCAGAAGCATATATTTTATCTACAGAAAGCAGGGAGGCATCACCATGACAACCAAGAAGACAAAGCTTTAAATGATGTGGCATTTTAACCCAAACTGTGATCTTTTTCTAAACTTAACCCAGCAGTTTTTAATGCCTAGACCTTACCAAATCTTTTTTTTAGTGCCTAAACTTAACCAAGCAAAATACTTTTAGTTAATAATGTTTTTAAAAATGACACAAATGATGTGTGAAACTCTGTGATGCATATCACGTGAACTTGGGTTTCTGGTGTGAAAGGCAACATGACTTTGTATACCAACACCCTCTAACCACCAAATATGGACTTTTTTGCCTTTTAAAATTGGAAAATATTGACTTAATGTGCATAGACACGAATCGGTATGTATGGGAGTGGACTGATGAAAAGACGTCAGGGAGATGTGAATCAATAGATTAAAGGTCGTGACTATTTCATGAATTGCCGTGAGACCAGCTTGAAACAGCACATGACATGTCTTTCCAGGGTGTCTTTCTGAGAGTATTTGAACAATATGAACCTCTCCACATTTTATAAATCATTATTATAGAAAAGCTTAATCCAAACGGGCCTGTTACAAGGAGTAAAAATCTTTAATCTTAAAGCTTTGGAGAGTGCCATTGTTTGTTGGTCCTTTGCATTATATTTTAGTAAAAGTGTATGTAACACAGTGGTTAAAAAACAATCATAAACTGCTTCCAGACAAAGGCTGTCCTTGACCTTGCTTGTTTTCTAGTAGGAACACCATCTGCCCTGGGCAAAAACAGGGTTAAAGAAGAGATTACACACATAAGTGCAGGGTTATTCATACTCAGAAAACACTTCTTTTTTAATCTTAATTATACATGTGATTGTGTGTGTGTGTATGTGACAGTGTGGTAGGATGGTGGTTATATTCCTTTGCATTCAGACACTGTTTGCTCACTTTGATTGGCTGTTAAAGCAGCAGCATTGTGATATGCTTGTTACATGCTAAAGAGCCATCACATCTCATAACCTCTTACAGAAGAAAACACAGAGACAGACACTAGTAAACACACAAACATACACACACACAGATTCAAATATCGCAGTGTGAATCTGAAGTTTTTGATTAGAGTTTAAGTTCTGCTGTCAAGACAAATAAGTTTCTTGGTTTGTGTACTCTGTCAGTTTAGGTGTGTGTGTGTGTGTGAAGCTGTGTGTGATTCCCTTTAATTCTACATAGATCTGTCAGTATGTCTCTCCCCATTTTCTTCTTTCTGTCATCCGCGACCCCAACTGGTTACCTTTCACACTTGTCCCGTCATGCCTCCAGTCTACATGCACAAACAAACAGACAGACAGGCATGTGTACACACACACATACACACAAACAAGCACACAAAGACATAGATAGTCATTATTGCCCAGAGGCTCCTCTTTCTGTCTCTCTCATTCTGTCTCCTATTCTGCCTTGTATCTTTTTTCTCTTCACTTTTTAAAAATTTCCCTTTCAAGTCAACTCAAGCAAAAAATGAACAATTTTTGCTGCCAACAGGGGGTCTTAAAGGGAACTGTGTACTCTTTGAGCATGCTTGTATTTATGCATGTCTACATAAACCTGCTGGAAATGTACAGTGCTTTGCAGACAGCTTGAACACATTTAAAAACATTATATGAAAGAAGTACGCGGTTCATTTTGTTGGCTTTTAGTATTTTCTGTGTGATTTTAGACTGTTAGGACTGGGGATGTTTCATGTTTCCAGATGTGTAGTGCTCATGTTCCAGTGTAAATGGCTGTCATAGTTTTGGTGATGTCTACAGGTGCAGCCTTAACATCAAAGGTGATATGGAAAGAGTTTGTGTATCTTCGATAGCTCTAACCTTTCTGTTCTCAGGAGAGGAGGGAGAGTTTAAGTCTTTGATGGGCCCATTGTCCCTTTTTAAAAGTCTTCTTTCAGCAGCTTCCTTGTGATGGAGTGGATTGATGTCTATGAGAGGGCACACTTGCTTTCATCTCTTATGTCTTTTTCCATCTCTCCTAAAACTGCCTTTGCTGTAATTTGTTTATGCGTGTTTTCTGTGTGCTGAGATTGCATCAAGCACAGCCTGCTTGGTCCCTAACTACGCTATGCGAGAAGCTACTTTGATGTCATCAACAGTCTGAAGTCAGTAATGAGGAGGTGGATGTTTCTGATTAGAGCCGGCCTTCTTTGAATCATGGCTCCATCTCATCTTTGTTGATCGTGATCGTGTTGTGTTGACTTCGTGTTTTCTACCACACTGTTAATCATAGAGCTTGTTCTGACTTAAAGGCTGACTGTCAGACGGGGTTGGTTTTCTAGGCTGGAGTTTCATCAGACGTTCGCTGCAATAAAACCACATCCGTCCAGCTGTCGATTTTGAAAATTGGATTTTCGACTTCACGGACTTCATACTCCTCTTTTTGTAAATAGTTATTTCAAGAGCGAACCAATCAGACTGCATCGCTCATTATGGGCAACACATGAATAATTTGTTGACTTCTTGGCCAAGCACAACGCCTGATTTGTGAAACGCTTGCGGAAATTGAGTTGACACATTTTTATCAAATGAGATTTACTGCAAGACCCACTGTCCACTGAACAGTATATTAAACAACAAATCACTGTCATTGTCGTTACAATGAACACATACTGTATGAACCGCAGCCTTCAAATTAAGTAAAAACTCATTGCAGAATGACAAAAATGGCTTCAATGTATGCGCTTGTCTCAGTCTTGATCTCATATTTGAGAGGGCCTAATGATTACTTATCGGTTTGTGTTGGTTCAATCTAAATGGTTCAGAGTGTAGACTCAGACTGATCTCCTCATAGCCATCTAATTCTACATCCCCGTCTTTTGAATTGATCAAGAGAGCAGCAGCATTTAAGTGTAGCAGCACAGAAAATGCTGCTTCTACACTTAAAGTAGAAAGGATGGTGGGAGCAGATTATAGTGTAACATCTATTTTATCTTTGAATCTTCTGTTGTCTTAACAAAACAGTACATGACATCATATGTCTGGTTTTCTGTCACCCTGTCTCTCAGTTCACCTCCTCTATCCCTTTGTTCTCAATTTCAGTGTGTCAGTTGCATTTTACTCATCTTTTAGTCACAACTTTGAAAGATCACAGTTATGCCCATAATTTGTTGGACAATAGCACAATCAATGTGCGACTGAAGTGCAGATTTTCAGCTTTAATTCAAGGGTTTTAGCAAAAGTATTGCACTAACTGTTTAGGAATTACAGCCATTTCTATACACAGTCCCCCATTTGAGCCATTTTCAGAAGCTCAGAAGTAATTGGACAATGGACTGACAAGCAGTTTCATGGCAAGGTGAAACTGTTCCCTTGTTATTTCAGGACAAATGAAGCAGATATAATCTCTGAAGATGATTCAAAGTGTTGAATTTGCATTTTATAGCTTTTCACTGTAAATTTAAATGAGAATAGGATGTCAATGCAAGTGAAGGAGGCCATAATTAGGCTGAGAAAACAAAATAAAGCCATCAGAGAGACAGCAAAAATTTTAGGAGTGGAAAAATAAACAATCTGGTACATTCTTAAAAATAATGAATGCACTGGCCAGCTCAGCAACACCAAAAGACCTGAGTGTCTTCAGAAGACACCTTAAGTGCATGATGACAGAATTTTTTCCATGGTTAAGAAAAACAACTTAACAAATCTAACTAAGTCAAGAACACACTTGAGGAGGTACACGAAACATTGTCAAAGTCTACAATCAAGAGATGCCTTCCTGAATGTAAATACAGAGGGTTTACAACAAGGTGCAAACCACTGGTTACACTCAAGAACATGAATGACAGATTAGACTTTGCCAGAAAACATCTAAAAAAGCCTGCACAGTTCTGGAAAAAAAAAATTCTTTGTATAGATGAAACCAAGATCAACTTATACCAGAATGATGAGGAAGAGAAGAATATAGAGAAGAAGAGAAACAGCTCATCTGTCAAACGTGGCAGAGGCAATGTTATGGCATGAGCGTGTATGGCTGCCAGTGGAACCGGGTCACTGGTGTTTATCGATGATGTGACTGCTGATAGAAGCAGCAGGATGAATTGTGAAGTGTACAGCGCTGTACTCTCTGCTCAGATTCAGCCAAATGGTGCATAACTGATCAGATAGCTCTTCGAATGGATAATGACTCAAAGCATACTGCAATGGGATATTCTTCAATGGCCAAGTCAGTCACCTGATCTCAATCCAACAGAGAATGCTTTTCAGTTACTGAAGACAAAATCTAATGTAGAAAACCCACAAACAAGCAGCAACTGAAGGTGGCTGCAGTAAAGGCCTGGCAGAGCATCTCAAGGGAGGAAACACAGCATTTGGTGATGTCCATGGGTTCTAGACTTCAGGCAGTCATTGACTGCAAAGGATTTTCATCCAAGTATTAAAAACAATCCTTATATTTAAAATTATGTTAGTTTGTCCAGTTACTTTTGAGCTTGTGAAAATGGGGGATTTTGTATAAAAATGTCTATAATTCGTAATGTTAAAGTGCTTGAATTAATTGATTGTTTGTTTTAAAATCCACTGTGGTGGTGTACGGAGGCAAATCTATAAAGACTGTGTCCCTGTCCAATAAATTATGGACTTAATAACTGTATTTCTTACTTTAGTGAATACAGTGAAGGAAGAATATATTACTTAACTGTTTTTGTGTACAGCGGTTTCAAAACATAATTTTATTGAAAAATACATGGATTATTCTGAAAGAAACTAATTAGTTTAAACCTTCACAGCAATTTAGTGTATTCTTTTCTGCTGCCAGAAGATAGCAATAGGTGACGACTATGGCGACAATTTCATGCCTCTGTTAGTAAATATTAGCTGAGATGATCGAATTTTGTAAAATAATATCAATTTGCTGTGTGTAAACTGATGCAAAGTTCTGCTGAATGCTTTAATTATGTAAAAATCCACTTTGTTTTCATTTTACACACATACAAATGCACATTTGTACTCCTTTCTTTGGAAAGACACCCATTTGCATATGGCATTCCTTTTCTAACCCTAACCTTAACTTGACTCTAAAAACACATCTTAACTTTTACAAAGCCCTTTGGTGTATGTCTCAAAGTGCCTCCTCACTCCCAAGATTTAAATCTCAAATTTGTCTTCACAAACACAGACTTACAAGTACACACATACATACACACTCACAAGCTGGACCATGTGAGAATACACTACCTCATATGCTTTTTCCTGCTGGTCTGCCCATTTCTGATACATAATGCATTACAACTGAGACCAAAAAGGGCTCCCACTCGTTTTCTGTCTTTCCCATCCTCTCTCTCTCACTCTTAGGCCTTTCGCTTTTCTCATCTCATGTTTTCGCGTCCTTTCTTCATCTCCTACCACTCCCAGCACCGATATTGTTCTCCTGTCCTCCCCCTTTCATCCTGACTGTCTCCATCTTTCCCTTGTTATGTGCTGTTAGGATCCAATTTATTCACAGATGTACACTGGCTGGCCTTTCCCAAAATGGAAGGACAGATGGTGGACAACAGGACTCTAACAAGAGATGTGAGAAAATATGTATTAAAAAAAGGAAAGGAAGGTGACAGTTTCAGATTTGATCTTCTGAGGTGTGGGCCTGTGTGCAGAAAGTAATCACACCTATTAATAATTGTTGTTTTCCTCGTACCCCAAACCACAGAGGAAAAGTGGAAGTTACATTTTTCTTTCAATTCTCCGCAGTTGGAAAGTGCAATATATGAATATATGAGTTCAGGGAATCATATTTTCTGGCTTTGCTCTGTTGTGAAATATAACAGAAATTTAACAGTGTTTACAAGATGCCTTTGGTGACCTTAGTGTTATGGATGTTTAACCTTCACTATGCAGACTATTGTGCATAAAGTTTAACATTCATCTGCTGAATCAGGTCTAAGTTTGAGACATTTTAGAACTTTAGAACTAAAACATCTCTGGCTTGAATCTTTATGGCTATCACAAGCTGTCTTGACCCAGAATTAGAAAAGCCTCATCCATCCATTTGTGCTCAACAGTGGAGTGGTGTGTGTTTGGGTGATTTGATTTTGGCAGGTGTGACTGTCAATTCTAAGCCCCCAAAAATATCTTCCCCTCACAGTGTATGCAAATATTATTGCTCTTTTGATTCACAAAGTAGAATGTAAAACCTTTTACTCTTTAGAGTAAACTGAAGAGTTTTCACTTTGATAGAAAATAGCATTCAGTTATCCCTAGATGATGAACACACTGTTACAGTCCACTGTCATTATGACAGAATGAACATCTTATTAATTGAGACAAAAACTTAATTTTGACAAATGACTTTAAAGAGTTACAGGCAGTGCTGCACTGATTAGCACTGTCGCCTTACAGTAAGAGGGGCCTGGGTTCGTGTCCACCGGTCGGTTGAGGCCTTTTTGCATGGAGTGTGCATGTTCTCTCTGTGCCTGCGTGGGTTCTCTCTGAGTACTTTTTACAATTCTAAACTGGCCGTAGGTGTGAATGGTTGTCTGTGTTTCTGGGGTAGCCCTGTGATAGACTCCAGGGTACAACCTGTCCAGGGTGTACCCTGCCTTTCGCCCAACAACAGCTGGGATAGGCTCCTCCCCCTATTTGGTTGCATTTCTATCCTATAATCTTCCTCTTATTGCTACTGAGAAGCACCCCTATAGTTGTCTTCACTATGCTTCACTGTTAGGACTGTATTTGCAGGGGATGAGCAGTGCCTCATTACACAGTGCATAGAGTTCTGCCAAAAGAGTTCAAGTTTTGTTTTTTTAGAATTGCTTATCTGTGCTTTGGCAAATTCCCAAGTTGGCTGTCATGGTCCGCATTGCCGGCAATAGGTCGGACTCGTTCCTGGTGGGTGTTGGACTTCGCCAGGGCTGCCCTTTGTCACCGATTCTGTTCATAATTTTTATGGACAGAATTTTTAGGCGGAGCCAAGTGGCGGAGGGCTTCCACTTTGGTGGCCTCCGAATCCCATCTCTGCTTTTTGCGGATGATGTGGTTCTGTTGGCTTCATCAGGTGGTGGCCTCCAGCTCACACTGGAGAGGTTCGCAGCCGAGTGTGAAGCGGCGGGAATGAGAATTAGCACCTCCAAGTCAGAGGACATGGTTCTCAGCCGGAAAAGGGTGGAGTGCCCACTCCGGGTCAGGGACAAGTTGCTGCCCCAAGTGGAGGAGTTTAAGTATCTCGGGGTCTTGTTCACGAGTGAGGGGAGATGGGAGCGGGAGACTGACAGATGGATTGGGGCCACGTCTGCAGTGATGCGGACGCTGCACCGGTCTGTCGTGGTGAAGAGAGAGCTCAGCGTAAAAGCAAAGCTGTCGATTTACCGGTCGATCTATGTCCCTACACTCACCTATGGTCATGAGCTCTGGGTAGTGACCGAAAGAATGAGATCGCGGGTAAAAGCGGTGGAAATG
>VUQI01018912.1:0-13620 GCA_015106735.1 Paratilapia polleni | reverse complement strand
CTGATTGGCTGAACCTTCAGTGCAGCAGAAATTTTTTTGTAGCCTTCCCCAGATCTGTGCATTGCAACAACCCTGTCTCTGAGCTCTGTAGGCAGTTCCTTTGACCTCATGGCTTGGTTCTTGCTCTGATGCATTGTCAGCTGTGAGGCCTTCTATAGAGAGTGTGTGTCTTTCCAAATCATGTCCCAATCAATTTAGTTTACCACAGGTGGACTCCAATAAAGGTGCAGAAACATTTCAGCAATGATCAACAGAAATGGGAGGCACCTGAGCTAAATTTCAAGTGTTTTTGCACAAGTAATGAATACTTATGTAAAATGTAATATTTTAGTTTTTTCTTTTTAATAAATTTAAAAAAAAATCATAAAATTCTGTTTTCAGTTTGTCATTATCGGGTACTAGTCTAAATTAATGAGGAAAAAAAATAATTTAGTCAAGATTTCAATGGCATTGAGTTGATTACATTAGCAAAAAAAGGGTAACCAACAAAGACTGTTAACAGAGAAAGTTATTTTCCACAGTTGGTGGAAGTGAAAAAGGAAAAAAGAAAAAACATTAAAATTTCCTGTTTGTATCCACTTGTGAACAGTGGATACAAGTAGTAAAATTGGCAGATGTACTCTTTTAAGATTGCTTTTTTGATAAACTCAAGATGGTGGCTGTTTTCGAGATGGCTGTCGACAAAGGCCTGCCAAAAGCTTAGTTGAGTTGGTTGTCTACTATTCAGAAGGTCAGTGTTTTGGTCCCGTGCTCTTAAATCTGTATGTTGAAGTGTTCTGGGGCAAGATACTGAACCCCACATACCCCCTGATGCTTCCATCTGGGTTTGTATGTGTGTGTGACAGTTAAAAATGTGCATTTGGATGCAACTCACAGTGTAAAAAGTGATTTCAGTGCTAGGTAAGCACGTAGACAGTATAAAAGATGGACGTGGCCACTGTTACGTCATCCATTGGTTTGTGAAGCCCTGTTTTTAAGACTCCAGATTAGCATTCTTAACGTCACCATCTTGGTGTTTTGAAACTGAATGTGACAAGAAGGGGGAGGTCTGAGTGTGAAACTGCTCAGTAAACGTACCCAAGATAATCCTCCTTTCAAAGAGCCATTTTCCCATACACTTCTAAAGGACCGGAAGTCTTTTTGCAGCTACAGCTATTGCCCCCTGGTGGCCATTAAAAACAATGCAGGTTTTAAGGCACTAAATCTTTGGTTTCACTTTTCAGAAGCTACATCCATCTTTTAAGTGCATAAGATGACTGAAACGGTCATTCAAAAGTGGATACAAGCACCAAAATTTGGGCTCAAAAACACTCATCTCAAGACTTCATAACGGGACTCCACAAACCAAGGGGTGACATCTCATGAGGCCAGAGGCAGTCCGCAAAACAGATATGATGTTGTCTCAGTACTGAAGTAAGTTATCATGGATATTTTCACCTTACAGTCTCTCAGATGAAAAGAAACCAGTGAGTATCTCGTCTCTGTTCACATGAAGGCCACCCCAGAATTATTATATTGGTGATGTACATTACTGATAATAAAACTCAAGGCAGAGTGATGGATAAGATCCAGGAGCTGAAGAGGATGCCTGCTTATAAATGATGACAAAATTCCCCCCAAAACCCTTTCCTACAGAATTTGTATTTCTATACAAATGGCCATTTTTATACCTGAGTCAGCGCACAAGAGTATTTATGTGTCATTATCAATCATGAGTCTGTTGGTGCTAAAATTATCAAAATCATTACACTGTATCCTTGGCTCTGGAAAATGGTATAAACTTTAGAGTTAAGTCTTTAAGGGCATTTTGCAGAGTGTTTTCACTAGAGAACACACTTTGATATATCATCATTTCAAAATTTGTCCCACCCTTAGTTACCATGGAGTTAACAGGATTAGTGTATACCTCAGCCTCACACACACAGGCACATGCAAGTATAGACATACACAGTATATACTGGATTGACAGAGACTTCCAAAGTCCCACTGTCAAGTACCTCCAGTAATTGCTGTGTATGCATGAGTGTGTGTGAGAGAGAGAGATGTCAGTATAACTAGGCTGTCACAATGTTTTGTGGATCACTGGGCTGTCTGTGAGAGACAATGAGCGACAGTGTGTGTGTGGGAGTGAGAAACAGTTGAGGGGAGGGGGTGTTTACCTCACACTCCACATCATCAAAAAGCTTGTGTTTTTTTGTCAAGTGTTTATCCAAAACAGTGCTTATTTAAAATGTATGAAAATGGGAAAAAAATTGCATCCATTGCTCTGATGTTACAGTGCAGTGTGTGCACTGAATGTTACAGCGAGGAGGGTTTAAATACACAGTGATACTGCTTGTTGTGAGTGAGTGAAGTGGTAGGAATGGCAGGAATTAAGTGGATGACTCCCTCAAGCTTAGAGGTTACATAAGCTTTAAACTGAGACTATGTAAACTTTAAAAAGAAAAACCCAATCCTCCTCTTACAAATGGAGAAGGACTAAAATAACAGCCGAATTCAGTTCGATCTGCTTGGATCTGTCACATATGGTGGCTGATGTTTTCTGCTTTAGATAGATGCTGTTGTGCAACAACACATCACTGATTCAGTTTGGTAATGACTCTTTAAAATTTGTGATACACCATTTTAATATGTCCTAGATTTTTTAAAGGTTAATTAAAAGACTGTAATCTGTATATCACCTAAATAAACACCCTAATTTATGGAGGAAAAACCCCAGTTTGTGAGTGGGAAATCACTAATTGTACTCACATGTGCACACAGAGACACTGACACGAGACAGAAATCTTACAGACCTAAACATATTTTTAGATCATTACTCAATACTGTAACTGGGCTACTTCTTGCAATGCTAAGAGCATCCAGAATGGATGTCTTCTAAAGCACCCAATGTGGTTTTTATGTTTAGAAACAAGTTTTCTTCATTTTCCCATAAACCACATAAACACACCAACACTGAAGATTTTTCCAGCTTGCCACGAGCAATGCTATGACAACAGCAGCAAAAGGAGAAATGTTCTGCATGATGGATCTGTTTCAACAAAAATGCTGAATCTCTTTTATGCCAATTCACAACAATGGCAGGAGTGAATTAAAAAAACACACACACACATTCATCATTCCAAACATCTGTAGTTTAAGAATGACCAGCATCCACACTAAAGCTTTAAATCTCTGAAGCCAAAAAACACATGATGAGCAGCATGTGTCATCACTCTCTCTGTAGGAGAGCAATTATTCAGCCAGCACACCTGCTGTCTTATGGCTCAATGGAGATGATGATGCAGTGGGAATAGACTTGACACCTCAACCATATTTCAAATCACTAATAACATGGCTAATTTAAATTGGATATCAGCTTTATTGCATACTGTTAATTTTCAATAAGCTCACACACTTGAATTGATTATTGCATGAAATATTATGTGTTGTAGTTGATTAAAAGTGGTTTAATATATCTATTGCATTATAGCATTTAGCTTGATGCTGCAGCTTTAAACTGGGCAGGTTTATTCTCTTACAGGGTGCTACTGAGGTTCGGTGAAGAACCCGACTGATATATGGGGTGGTAGATATTATTGATCTGTCACTGATAAGTTGTTCAGCATCAGTATGAAATTTTGCAGAACATAATGCAGAAAAAGATTCTTGGGGTCCTTTAGAAATGGTGTCATTGCACATTTTTCCAAAAGAGGAGCCTTTACTGTACTCAGCACTGTGTGCAGTACATGTAGCAGTGTGCACGTCACAGTTGAGCATACTGTACAGACTGAAAAGATGTGTGTTTGCATTAAGTTGCTAACTAGTTCGTATGAAATTCATAAAATCCAGTGTTGTTCAGGCTCTAGTTCAGCGTGTTTTTTTTTCTGGTGGTGCACAGTGGTCAGAGTCTGTATATGTATATGTCAATCCCATAATCCACAGTACAACATAATTCATAACAGGGCTCATTGTATGCAATCTAAAGGGGTATGGTTTTATGCAGCATAGGAGGCAAGACGGTACAGAGTGCAAGAACAAAGAGTGAAAGGAGGGGATTATTTTTGTATGTGTAATCTTCTCATTTAAGTTGTATAGTCTTTACGTTTTCATTAGAGGTCAGTTTGGCATTGCTAGTGGTTACTGTTATAACAACAAACGCAGTTTAACAGTACAGGCGATGAAGCAAACAATCCTTTCCTGGAACAAAGGAGCAAAGTGTTTACTGTGTAGCCAAACAAGCCGATGGTTTCTTAACATGTACATCAAAGTGAACGGAGAACAGTGAGGCTGACGTTAGTTAGTTAAAATTTGAAACGGTGTATTACATGCTTGTCTTGTTTCTTATAACTCACTTGCACATTGTAAAAGAAAATGGGAAATGGTGGACTGCCCCTCTGACAAAAAAATACTATGTAGAGTGGTTGTTACAGAATGTAGATACAATAAAAAAAAGTAAATCTTAATGACGGCAACTTTAAAGTAAAACAGCAACAACCCGGTGTTTGTGAATTATAACTACAACCTCTGCCACATGTTCATCTTCCTGTTTATTTTGTTCTATGGGTGAAGGAGGAAGGGCCAGGGAATAAATGGAAAAAGCTGTTTGTGCACTTCTGTTTAGACAGGTGGCAAAAGTTTAGCACTTTAGCGCTGACAAACACTTGAGTCTCATCTTGTTCTCTTTCCACTCGCAACTCTATTGGAATGTGACACTAATGTATGTGTATGCATGTGTTGAAGAGTGTCCTCATCACTCGTCATGTAACGTTTTCCTTGTACTTATCCTAATTTTTTTTTTTTTCCAAGAAGTGGAACAGTTTTCAGTGAATATGTAGTTGGCCAGACAAAGAAAAGAGAGCTTTCAAAAGCTCATCCTTACATATGAGATGGGTCACTGTATTATCTCCAGTCTGTGTCTGTGGAGGTAGAATGATAGGTGTAGCTCAAGTCGTGACCTTTTGGTATTTACAGTATAAAACATTCACACCTGCAGCTTTATGTACAGAAACCCAAACAAATAGGTATAAATGCTTATTAGCAGACACACACAGAGCAGTAGAAGTGCTCAGCACCATAGGACTGCGTGCACATGGACTCGAGAAGGTGGTTTGTTGCTCTCTGACCCTTTGGTATTTTGTTAAGATAAGGTTACTCACTTCTGTACAGACTGTGCTGCATGTTATTTTTTCCTTCTATGAAGTAACTCTTTGGCAGTGCTCATTTTCCACTCAGCAGCTACACTGCCTGATGACGCAGTTTGTTAATTTGCATGTAAGTGGGCTAATTTATCTCTGGAGAAATATTGAATCAGGGTATTATAATATTTGAAAGACGAAAATTGAACAGTAAAGGGCTGTTTGATAGTATTCAGGGACTACTGATGCCTTAACAATAAAAAGTAGTGTAAAAAAAAAATAAAAGACACAATGGTTGGTTTTGTTGGATGGATTTTTTTTTTTACACCTCTGGTTTGTAGAGGCCACAGCTAAGGGTAGATCTGCTCAGTCATATCTGCCTTGCAGTTGTTGCTGAAAGAAGCGCGCCAGAGACATCCTGGTGCAGGGACCGATACAGATGAACAAAACTCATACAAAAATCTGACTTTGATGGACTTTTATAATGGTTCATTGTTTCTTGGCACTCAGCAGATCATTTAGATTTTCTCCCCTTCTTTTCATCTTCTGTTACAAGAAGCATTTTTATGGCTGTCACTACTGTTTTAACAGCAGTGATCAGTTTCCTCTTTCAGCTGGAAGCACAACAATTATGGGTGCATGGGGAAATAAGACAGTAAAAACAAACGAGCCTTAATTATACTGAAGGCTCTCACTGTTAATGCTTAAGGCTTCCCGTGTGGTAAGATTGGCACATCCGGCTGGCTCTGTTTCTAATAATTGATTTAATTTAATAGACTCTAAAACTCCCCCTTCTCTCTTACTGTACCCTCCTCCTTCTCTGTAATTTGTTATAAGAAGGGAACATATGAGTATCTGTTACAGTAAAGCATCCGAGTAAGGCATTGGATTTAGTGTTGCACAGAGCCATCCATAACACAGAGGTATTACCAATTTTTGTGTCAACACAATTTATGCTTAAGTAACTTTGGACATACTTACATAATTAAGAAAATGCTCTTAGAAGGGACCAAATATTAATGGTGCAAACATAAAAATGTAAAAAATCTTCTTTATTTTTTTTTAAATGCAGCCATAAAAAGTATCAGCAGTGGCAGTGGTAGGCCCAGTTTCGCCTGTCCCCCTGCATTCACACCACATTGTTTAGACTGCAGTTTTGAGCAAACCTGTCCACAAAATTTCCAAATCAACCTCAAAAATTGCCACATCAACCTCTCACATGTGATTCAGAGTTGGCAAGAACTACCACAAAACATTAGATAATAGCTGCAAAGTTACCTTCACCAGCATGCACATGTACTGCAATAATGCATGTTCTGCTAATTTTGAAGGGACTATGTGCATCCTGTTTGGTTTCAGTTGTTAATGAAGCACACAAAATACATTGCTGCCAAATTTAGGCAATTTAATAGTATTCCTGTTTCCCTTAATTGAAGACTTCTGACATTTTAGCTGCGTTTGAACAAGTTGTTTCATAGGAGATGCGATCAAAAAGTTACGGGAATCGGTCAGTAAAAAATAAAAAATCTTAACTGATTTAAATTTGGCCAGTTTCCACTTAATGTTTTTCTTCTTGTGCACCCTTCAGTGGCTTTCATTGTGACTGCTGCTTTTAGATTGCTACCTGGAAATCTTTTTATGACCACTCGCACCAGCTTGTGCAGAGCAGAGGGAGGTCATTGTGCAGAATCCACTATAGAGCCTGACCAATATAGGATTCTTAAGACTGATGCCGATACCCATTTTTGATGATTTAACAAACCAATAAATCGGCCGATATTTGTTTTTTTTTTCTTTCAGACACACGAAACATAAAACAATTTCCCTATCATTTGTTACACATTTGTTATGTGTAGTTATTTATAAGTCTTTATTAACACAATATGACAATGCACAAAGTTGTTTAATTGTCACAACAAGTCGTTACTCGTCCGATTCTGCTCAGATCAGCTGGTTGTGTGTTGGTGACATTCCAAACACATGATGCCAACAAGGAAGATGCAGAGTGCCCTCTGGTGGACAAACTATGCAATATAGACACTCATATCATGGTTCAAGGGTGTTTCTCCTTTCTGTTCTTTACTTTTTCAATTTTCATTTATCAGCAGTGATGAATACTGATACCTGTGTATTGCAAATGCCCAATATCATCGGGGGGTGATACATCAGTCGGGCTTTGCATCACGGAGGCACAAGCGTAATGGTAGAGAACGAGATTTCCATGGAGGGGATCTAAAAATAGTAGCCATGCTGAAATTGTACTCGAAGTGCAACTGAAGGTACATTGAAGGGGAGATGGGCCAGATTTAAATCAGGCATTATATACAGGTTGCACAATATTAGCTCGATAATTGCCCAACAGTAATACAGTTGCTTGTTTTACTGTACGCATTGCTGCCATTAGAAGTATGCTAGTATAGTTCTACTAGTAAAAGACAACTGTCACATCATCTGGGAGCAATATCTGTGCAAAAAGGTCAGCATACCTTTTCTCATCTAGTCTGATGATGTACCAGTAGAATATGTCGAAGAGGAAGAGCAATGATGTTGACAGTGCTGCCAGGATTAACACCCCCTTCACAACGACCTTTCTCCTTCATGCACGCTATGAAAATGGCAAGCTACCGTATGAATAATTAGGGTCCACATTTTAGTCTTCTGTGTCTCATGGCCAATTTTTCACTCTGACTGCTGAATCTGACATCTCGAAAGACAAAAATGTCATGTAGTCTGATCCTGGCATTACGCATTGTACAAGAGAACAAGGGTCCGGCATCAAGTAGGCCCTGCCCAGTAATTTTTATTAAAGTAAAGAACAGTAAAGCTTATTCACAACACACAGGTATGTTATCTCAGGTCGGTATCTAAATCTGTAGGGAGTGCAGCAAACAATAAGCACCTAACAATTTGCAGTAGTGAATGCTAAGAGGATAGCATGTGTGATGGAGCAAGATTAAGGATATGAGAATAGAAAAGGAGAAAGGAACAAATAATGCAGCCGAGCAGATAGGAGGATGGAAGCACGGGGGAGAAAGACTGAAAAGGAGCGAGCAAGGAATAAGTGAGAATAATCAAGAATGATAAATGAGTGTGGGAAGAGAATGGAAAGGCAGAGGAGAGCGAAATAGACTCGCTGAAGCTCCGAATTAAATGGATGGTGAGGATGAGAAGGGCAGATGGGTTGGCCAGACAGATGGCGAGAGAAAATTGGAGGTCTGAGTGAAGGTGACATTAAATAGACAACCGAAGTGAAGTTTGATATAAAAAGCAGGGTGAAGGAGGCCAGCATGGGTTGAGCTAAGGAGACAGACAAGAGTGGGAGAGGAATAATACTAAAGATTGCCGATAGACAGATGACTGGAGACTAGTTTGGAAAGAGAGAAGTGTCCTTGAGGTTTTCTCCATCATATGCAATGAGAATTAACCAAAAAAACAACTCTCACTTTGATGAAACATATCTCAATTAATCCATAAAATGAGATAAACACTTTGCTGGAAGCAGATTTTTCAGGGGACATTGAGGAGCTGAGGTGTTTTGGGTAGAAAACTATAAAGTTGCAACACATAAAACACAAAAAAAAAAGAGAAAATGTAATTTATGTAATATTAAGATTAAAACAAAAAAGAGAACTTTAATTGTTATTATTACCTTAATTAGTCTCTTTTTGATGCAAATTCAATTGCCAGAATCATACATTTTAATTCAAAAATAAGATTAAAAAATGAGAGCTATATAAATAATGCAAACATCCTGAGGCTTTCACAGCAGTGAGCAAAACAAAAAGGAATTCTACAGCCATATATTGCATGATTGAGTCAGTGAAGCTTTAGTGACCTCAGGATGAGTAAATAAAGATACCACAGAGCACCTATATTCAGACCAGTAAGTAACTCAATGGATGCTTTGTTCATTGGAGTGGGAGTAAACACTGATGGAGCGAATATGTGAAAAATACTGCTTTACGTTAGTTTCACCAAATTGATTCAACACAATAAACAATTGAACAACAAGGCCTGTGTGTGGGAGAGGGATGTGCTACTTTAGAGAAGCAAACAGGCTACATTACACCAGCCAAAGTAAAGTGAATTTATGTGGTGTTTCTAGTTGTCTTTATAGAAAACAAGACAATTGGAAAATCTCATCAAATGGCAGGCTTCTCCTGTTGGTGACCACCACAGGAGAGCAGTAATCTGTGAATTTGCACCTCTGTGATGAACAGATCTCATTTTCTCAGAAGTAAACGTTAGCAAAACTGAAGCGCAATGAGCATTTATAAATTAGTTTCTTGTAGTTTTAGTTTGCTTTAGCAGCAGTAAGGTGACTTTCAGTGTGTTCATAGTGATGATGGACAGGCCTTGGTTTGATTTGTTCTGCATTTGAAATACTAAATTAAATGACCAGATATTGATACTGATGCTACATAAATAATGCCAGGCATGTCACATGCAGTCTTACATAATTTTGTTCTGCACTTCATGGTTAGTTCATCACTTGCTTTTATGGGTATGGGCCATATCGGCACATGTATAGTTAATTATTCACAGCATTGATAAACAGTAAGCCATCAGTACAGCAGACTGAAGACTCTGTCATCTGAAGCATGCAGTTGTCTTATTCCCTTTGTGTGCATAACCTGTCTTGTGACTAAGTGCTGAGGCACCATGAGTTCATATCAGCTAAACAAAGTCCACACTGTTTCTTTGCTATCTCTCTCTCTCTGTGCACTGTGAGGCTCAAACTGTTTTTATAGTTTAACATGCAGGAAATAAATGTGTTCTGCTGAGAATAAACTCCTCAAATTACTTTTTGTTTGTATAACGTCTATGTAACCCTGAACATCTAACATTAAAAAGCTCAAATCAGTACTACAGTGTGTGCTGTGTGTTGAGTGTCGACATACTGTATGGTTACAGTGTAACTAATGCTCAGTAGCAATCAGGCCTCATCAATGACAACACTTAAGCCACACAAATATCATCACAGTTCTGTGTGTGTGTGTGTGTGTGTGTGTGTGTGTGACAGAGAGAGTGTGAAAAGTGGCAGCTGTGACTGAATGCTTCAGTTAGAGAAAGGGCTCCACTGTCTACTGACGCAGCTGAGCTCGGCTTATAAAGCTCTACAATGTACATGGTTTGTGTGTGTGTGTGTGTGTGTTTGCTTTAACATCTCCTCTTAGCCCTTGTTTGTAATCCCCCCTTAATACTGCAGGGTAGAGGTCTGCTTTTTACTAGACCCACATGTAGCTACAAAAGTGTCCCTGGAACTGGTGGAGAGTAATTTATTACTCAAGGACTAATCAGCAGAGCCTCTGAAAGGAGTTATCGAGGGCGCTTGAACGCACCCTTATGTTTTATAAGCCGTGTCTCTAATCACCTCCCTGCCTGAATCCTTGTTGTTTCATACAGTCCTGTGCGTAGCAACAAAATGCCACACAACAAGACAGCTGTAATTTTTAGTTTAAAAAAATGTCTGTAATTAGACTTGACTTTTTTTTCCCCATATGGATATGAGCTGTTCCAGCATTTACTCAAACAGACATCATTCTTTTTCAAGTTACTTTGACGTAAGATTAAAAATAAAATCATAATTCTTTGAATATGGAAATACATAGCTTCATATACAAAATACATTTGATAATTAAGGCCCCAAGCACATTGGCCAAGAGACTGGTTGGCGACCCCCCTGGCAACCTCCAGTTGCGAAGGGAAAAATGTGTCTTCCCCGACCTTTTGGCGAGTGGTCGCTTGGAGGCTGCTGGCTGTTTCCAGGCGAAAACAGTCGCATAGAGGATGCTGCACCAATAACCTCCTTGTGATCACTTTGATCACTACCAGATTGCTGCAGTTACCCATGGTTTGGATGGAAGAAGCCAACTTGTCTGCAAACACTAACCAAGTGGAAGCCAAACTTTAAAAAGTGCAGAACAAACCGGAAAAGGAGAAAGTTTACCTTCAAAGTAAAAATTGTGCCTTACCACTGCAGCCAACACATTTCAAAAGGCAAAACTTTGCCGGATTGCCAGGGGATCACCGACCTGTCTCCAGGCCTGTGTGATTGGTACCTAATTTATGACTGATAGTGCTTGACCCATTCAGCTGACATTTTAAGTTGAGGGAGAATGTGCATACCTGATTTAGATTTGGCCAATCCCCCCTTCAGAGTTGACTCCCTATGCACCTCTAGACAGTTTCTGCGTCTGCAGTGCACGCTGGATCTCCTTCAGTATGTCAAAAAACTCACCCTTTAACTTTAATTTCATTTTGAGGTGTTGAACGAAGTTGCAGGGAGGCAAATCTGGCAAGTGCAGCTTGTGGCAGCCGAACATTGTGTTGGCGTGGCCAAAAAAACTGCTGGTACACATCACTGTTCATTTGGCGTGACAAGCATGCTCCAGGTTGTGCTTCTGATCTGACAAACAGCTGCAATCTTCCCCTGCTTACAGCTGTTTGCTCTCTGTCTCATAGCTGGAGATCCAGTTCTCATGATCCTTTATACAAAAGTTGGGTTGGTTTGACACACAGAAATTGATGCCTGTTGTCAGCACATGTTCCAAGGTCTATGGTGAAATTGCAGAGGTCAGCCAAATTTAAATCACGTATGGTATTCGATGTTTGGAGGTAGAGCAGACCTGGCCTAAGCTAAACTGCTGTTGGTTGCAGATTGCATGCTGGCATGCAGAGCTGGAAAGTGGGCTGCGCATATGTGGATATAGTTTCTTCAGCAGCTCACCGTTTTGATTTAGGTGTGAATTTCCACAGACAAAGTGTTACGGGGATAATGGTTGTCCATATTGTGTGTTTTGCACCCCTAAAGCAACTACATTAAAATAGCCAAAATCTGATGGTCTGTTTTGACTCTTAGGTTGGCCATTACCATAACTCAATTTCACAGATGGATGAAGCAAAACATTTTCTTTCCTGTGTTGGAATAGTTGCAGTCACTGTTACACTGAGCTCCAGCTGCGATCGTTCTTTGAGGTCGTTGCCTTCGAAAGTAGCACTACCACTCAACTGAGAGAGAACAGGAAAATCTGCCTTTTTAGGCACCATATCATACGCACGCCATAACTGATGAGCTACTCTCCTTTTACAAATATTGAAATACCTGCTGACATTATCCAGATGGATTAAGTGTAGACCAAAAGATACTGTTTACACATTAATGATGAGCACAAGAAATAAAATAAAATAAATACATGAAGTAATATTTTTGTAATTTAGGAGGAATATAAATACTCACAAGTGTCTAAATGGGTAAAAGTCTTAACCATAACAGCTGAGTCACCTACTAACTAAAATGGAAATTGTGTCTCTGGGGAATGAGTCAGAAAAGTTTGGGGGTTTTTTTCTTCCTGATTGTGCAGCCCACTCTGTATGTCTGCCCCCATTACCAAATGTTACCTGTTCCCTTCAAGTACTAGCTGCTAGCATTAATTTACTTATTTGTTTCCCATAGTTATCCACCTGCCTTTTAAATTTATTTCTGCGTAGGGATGCAAGTAGAAACAGTGCTTTGGTATCAAGTTCATGCAAAACTTCAGAAAACGTGACAAAAAAAGCACCAAAAGTAACACACACTATATGTGTAATCCGCTTACACCAAGAGTCATGTAAGTATATATGTGTGGAGATATTAGCTGGAGATCGGTGGTAAATTATTAACAGCTAAAATCCAGCATGCAAACAGTGTCACAGAGTACTTAGATCTGCATCTCGTGCAGAATTTCTGTTGCTATATTAACAACATGTCATTCAAATAACTTATCCTGAAAGGTTACCTTTTATTGTTTATGAAATGGGACAGCTGGATTTGTTGAAAAACAAGCATTAGCTTCTTTGGGTAATAGTTATGTTATAATGTGCTCATGATGTTAGTGGGCTACTGTTGTTGTCATTTACTCTCAAAACATAGTGTTGTCCACATTAACAGTATTTTTTTTTTATTAATAATATATGTTGAAATAAATTCATTTGATTTACTTTTTTTTTTTTGTATCAGATCAGATAATGAGAATCTTGGAATTTGAGTGGTATAAATACCTACTACTAGGGATGGGCGATATAGCCTCAGAATTGCATCATGATATTTCAAGGAAATTTGGGATAATGATATTTATGATGAACGACGTTTTATGGTGATTGCAGCTAGCAGGCAGGAGCATTTATTATTGCTAACAAAATGAAGGGCATTTTCCATCCTTCTTTTCCAATGAGATGCTGTCATTTATGACAGACCTGATTCAAAGTGTGAATCTATTGCCACAAGGTGCCAGCAGCATTATAGTGTAATTCTTTGGATTATTACATCCAGTGACACAGCATAAGTCAAATGTAAGAACAAACGTACCCTAGGTACTGTTTTCCCTGGAAATTTTAAGTATAACATGACTATTTAACACTTTAGTTTAACAATAACTAAGATAACTTAACCCTGTGACTTTTCAGGAGCCTGCACAATATGGTCATATAACAAAACTGAAATTGAAAAGCATTTTCTACCTGG
>VUQI01018909.1:0-28877 GCA_015106735.1 Paratilapia polleni | reverse complement strand
AAATTAGATATATATATATATATATATATATATATATATATATATATATATATATATTCATAATATAATACCAATAATAATCAGTCAGATTCATCTATAACTGATTAATTAAACTCCAAATACAAGTGCATGAAGATGGTGAGAGAGTCTATAAGCATAACTGTTTAAATACAAAAAGAACAATTACACACTTATTAATAATATTATCACATGTGCATTATTGACACAATATTGCTAATTTAAAAAAAAATTATGAGCACTGAAGCACACAAAGATGATACATTTATGCCTTATACCCTCAAGATACTAATGTATTGTGCATATACATTTAAATACTGAGTAAACATAGTAGTACAGCAGGTCTAAAAATATCAGAAAGCTACTTAAATATATAAAACATCAGTAGCATGATGAAAAACTGTAGGTGGATTTACAAGTAGAAATCCTGTATTTGAAGTCTGGCTGCTATAAAAGTAAACAGTTATTATCAGTAGAAGGTTCCCTTTTATCAGATGTACTCATTGTGAAAATGGTTCCTTTTACAGTGTTGAATTATTGATATGTGAACCTGTAAGCAGGATTTTAATGTGGTAGATGGTCCAGGTGGTGCTGAGTTGGACTCCTTTATTGTACAGTCGGGGGCGTTTAAACCACAGCAATGGTTTAAGATGAAGACCTCATCAGTTTTGGTGTGTTTGGATCCGTTGAAAGAACTCAGGCTGAAAATTAATCAGAAGAATTTTTTTATGTTTTCTTAGTCTCCTATGATAGAAAACTGAATATTTTTGGATTTTTCACATTTAATGTAAAATAAGGCATTTGTAGACATCACATTATACGGCTCACTTTCTTTGTCTTACAATAGCGATTCAACATGTATGCCCATCACAAGATTCTATTCTGGAAAGTAATTAATTATTGATGAATCTACCCAAAATACAAATATTCAGTTAAAGTATCTGTATCTAAAAAAATCTGCTCAAAATTTTAATAAAAAAAACAAACAAATAAATAAATATGCTACATAATATTTTTTACAGCCAGATGTCCAGAGCAAGGGGTGGATCTGACTGAGTAATTAAGGAACTTGTTGGTACACCTTAAAGCATAACCTGCTTTATCATCTCTTTTACTCTGAATTGGACCATCATTTACAAAATGAACATTATGTTGTACTAAGAAAGACTTGAAACTGTAACATGTTTGCAGAAAGTGTTTACTGAGGGCACGAATCAAGTGAGAAGTAGTGTCATTTTCCCATAGACCCATATACAATCAGACCTCTTTTTGCAACCAGAGGAGTTGCCCTCTGGTGGCCATTAGAAAGAATGCAGGTTTAAGGTGCTTACTCATTGGCTTGACTTTTCAGACACTGAGGCTACATCCATTTTATGTGGACAGATTTTTTTTTCTTGCTACCACCTCTTTAACTTGCTTTTTTAATCATGTAAGAGATTTTTTTTTAAATCCAGATAATTAAATTAATTCTTTAAGGATTCTGAAAATAACTTGAGAGCATCACTAAGTGTTAAATGACCTTCTGGGTTTTTCAAATGTGATGTTAATGTGTGTGCAGCACAAACCGGTCCTACCTGGAGCCTGGAGATGATGGCACAGTGTTTCATTTGCCCCTGTAGCACAGAAGCCAATATTATCCCACATCCCATGCCCGAGAGCTAATCATGTTGTAATTCCACTCAACAGAGAAGAGCTCCATCTCTATTTTCAGGCAGGAGTCATTGTTGGATGCCTTGGGCCGCAGTGTTGTCTCCCTCATTTTTAGTACCTATTTCTCTCTCTCGCCATGCCTGAAATATCAAAAATGGAATAACAGACATAGCAGCGCTGCACATTCTAGCAGAGAATGACTGGACATTAAAAGGCCGTGTTCCCTCACTGAGAGGAGATCAATATGGTGCACACATCTGCAGAATCACACAGACAGAGGAACACATGGATGGCTGTGACACATTTTACAGTAGATGAGTTCACTGAGTTTATCTGTGTGTGTGTAGACGTTGCCAGGAGAGGAAAAATAGGAGAGAAGGATGGAGAGAGCAACAGCACGGGAGGGAGAGAGAGAGAGAAAAAAACCTGGTGATATGAAATTCACAGAGACTAACAAATCAAGTCCATTTGCATATTGCTGCATGCTAATGAGGTCTGGAGTGTGTTTTAGATGTTGTGTATCATGACGGGGGGGGGGGGATTGAAATGGATGAAGGTGGGATTTAGTGGTTGAAAATCAAGTTAGCCATGGAGTTGAAAGATTTCCACCATCTATCTGACCAAAATGATGGGAAGTGTCTGGTTATGATGGTCTGTTTCACACCATCTTTTACATGAATTAATTCCAAAATTATAAAATCGCAGAATGTGCCATCTGTAGAAAGTAATTTCCTCCCTCATCCTTCCTCTTCCATCTTCTCAAATAAGCTCCTTTCTTTTACTTGTTTCTCCCATCCTCCTCTATTTCAGCCCAGTGAGCACATCAGCTCAGAGGCTTGTTACAGACTGCACATGCTGTACTTTATAAATGCATTTTTGGCTGGTAGAGGGTGTGAGGGTAAGGCGCCCATTTGCTGCCATGTGGGTAAACTGATCATTGTTAACACAGAGCAAAGATAACAGCAGCAGCGCGCATGCATGCGTCCTTACGCTTTACTGGCTCATTTGCATAAGCATTTTTCAAAACACACATGCTTTGATGCACACATGTTCGGGGACGGTCATGTGCTCTGTGTCATGTGTGGATCACGCCACGATCACACACGAGAGGACAATCAGAGCATGGATGGGCGGTTATGGTACACTTTGTGTGCATAATAGCCGGTGTGATTACAGAAACAAAAACATAACCTCAGCTGCTGAAAGCAAAAGTCAGCCTGAGTGAGTTGATAATGTCACCCTCTTTGTTGATTTGTTGCCATAGATTTTGATTGTAACTATCATGTAGCTGACCTCACAAAATATACATAATTGGAGTAAATTACACAAAATCACAACATTTCAGTTGGACTGCTGTCAGTTGGAAAGAAAAGACTGGGCTGGCCTAATTTACTCTCATGCTTGTTTAACCTCCAGGTTTTAATGATGGGAGATAGCAGGCCATGCTTATTGTGCAATTAAACCAATTTCAGGTGCAACGCCTGCAATAAACCCGGTTGTTAGATTTTATATCAAGGCATGGTTTAAGATTCCTGGACTCCAGGAGCGCTGCGGTAGACATGGCAAAGACTGTACTGTAAGTGCTGGTAGGCCGGTTTTTAGTGAGTCGTTTCCTCTTTCAGCCACAGTGTAGCTGCATTTCTGTGCAATTATGCGTTTGTTTAATGTGCTGGAATTCTTCTGAGGCCAATGAGCTTTGAGCTCGCTAATGAAATCAAGATTTGTCAAATTGTTCGCTGTAGTTAATTGCACTGTAGGTTAACGGAAAAGATTGGCAGTAAAAGCCTCCTGTTGATTTTTAGTGCTGCGTGTTTCTTTTTCTTTGGGTTAGTTGAACAAAGCTGGAAAAGGTAACATAATGCTATAACCCTGAAATAGAGGAGTTTGGTCAGAAAATTTTAGTGATCATTGAAATTATTTGCTTGTTTTCCCTCCTCTTAGTTGACATTTATGGTTACATTAAGGGGGAAAATCCACTGAAATGCACCATTACAAATAAAATGCAGCATAAACATACCAAGTTATAACCTTCCCTCCCCTTCTGATGTTCGAGTTTGAAAGCAACCAGCAGTGTTCTGAAGTCATTCTTGTTAGTAAAGCAAGTCATCAATCAAAAGAGAGAGAGACCCCTTTAAATATTTAAATATTAAATATTCCTTAAAAATATTTAGCTGGTTTGGGTTTAGTTTAGGTGATGATGTGGACTCAAATGTTTCTCCGTGCTTGGTAGTTAGATACCGGGCTAATAAGCCTACATAACAGCAGCAGGAATGGTTCTTTGGACCCCGAGAGAAGTGAGTGATTTCCTCACAGAGTGACATAACATGTCACAATGATATCAAATAACGTGGTCAGGAGTAATGGACACAAATATGTTTGTTTTATTGGTATAAATGGCCTCTATCTGTAAATAAGCACTTTTTAATGATAAAGCAAAATATCGTGACCTCTTGGTTATGGGTCACTGATGCCACTTTGAAGACTGGTTAGCTGCAGTGTTTCAGTGGAAAAAATTGTCAGTAAACTTCACAGCCTGAAGTCTTTTTTCGTTAGTTTTCATGTTTAGTGTATTTTTATTGTTATTAGTTTGGGAAACTGGCCAAACTTAGAAGAGGTAGCACCATACCGAGATATTTCCAATCCAGTTACTCCAGAGTCTGGCAGTTATTTGTTGGTTTCTCATGCTTTCAGCTAATATTGAGCTAGCAGACAAGAAAAAAATCAATCAAAGAAATAAAATGTGAATTTTTATTCTGAACCTTCAGTGCCAAACATTCATAACATATGGAAACATTTCCCTGCCCTCCACCTGTATATCCAATCAGTTAAATCAAATACTCTGCCCAGCCAAAAAAAAGTCATGCACTCTAATATTTTGTCGGACCGCCTTTAGCTTTGATGACAGCACGCTTTCGCCGTGGCATCGTTTCAGTAAACTTATGCAATGTCACATTTATTTCCACGCAGAGTTGCATTAATTTTTCACCAAGATCCTGTATTCAAGATGGGAGAGTCAGACTGCTGCGTCTTCTCCAGCACATCCCAAAGATTCTCAGTCGGGGTTAAGGTCTGGACTCTCTGGTGGCCAGTCGATGTGTGAAAATGGAATATGCCCATGCCATCAGGGAAGAAAGAATCCATTGATGGAAAAACCTGGTTGTTCACTATAATCAGGCAGTCAGCTGACCTTATGTTTTGGGCGCATAATGTTGCTGAACTGTGACCTGACCAACTAAAGCAGCCCCAGATCATAACACTGCCCCCACATTGTACATTAGGCACAAGGCATGATGGGTACATCACTTCATCTGCCTCTCTTTTTACCCTTCTCACCTATCACTCTGGAACAGGGTAAATCTGGACTGAATCATTTTTTCCCAGTTAGCCTCACCGATAAGTGGTTTTCTTAAAGCTACACAGCTGTTTAGTCCCAATGCTTTGAGTTCTCTTCACATTGTGCGTGTGGAAGTGCTCTTAATTTCACTATTAAACAGTTCTGCTGTTGATTTTTTATGATCTGGTTTCACCAAATGTTTCAGTGATCTCCGTTCATAATCATTCAAGATTTTTTTTTCCAACCACATTTCTTCCTAGAACGGTTCACCACTATCCTTCCAGGTTTTAATAATGCATCTTACCCCAATTTTAGTAGTTTCAGCGATCCCCTTAGTTGTTTTCTTTGCTTAATGCAGGCCGATAATTTGACCCTTCTGAAATGGAGTAACATTTTTCCAGGGGATATGCCATTAAATGCACCAAATATAAAATAAAAAAATACATAAATAAATGTGAAAATAAAAATAATAAATACATTTAAAGATTAATTGGGAAAGTAATGGGGGAATTAAAACAAATGTAAATAAATACAAAAGCAAGTAAAAACAAAAATATGAATTTATATCACATTTTATAAATTCATTCATGACTGTTTTCAGTTTAATCTTATTTTGCTGCATTTCATGGCTTATTTATTTATTGAGTCATTTATTCATTTCTTTATGTATTTTTGATGATGGCAGTTTTAGCCCTATATAGATCTGGGGGCATCTGGGGGAGTTTCCTTTGAAAGTTGGAGCAAAATTAAGTGAAGCCAAAATGTAGCTGAATTTCCGTTCATGTGTGCGTTTGTTCAGTGCAAATAAATTCTTTGAAGGTTGAAAGTTTCAGTTTAATAATGAAAATAAAATTTGTCAGCTTGCTCTGTATAGGTTGAAGCTTATTGACAGTAACCTTTACAATGTATTCTTTTTAGTTGCTTTTGTTTAGAGGTGCATAACACTGAGTTTGGGTATAACTGGCCAAAGTTAAAAGAATTATCATCATCCTGAGATACTTTGAATCCCATTAGCAGGGAGTTTCACAGCAGAATTTTCACTTCACAGCAATTTTCAGGTGTCTCAAGAAGAAGCAGGAGCAGATTCTCTTATTTGAAGAAATCCATCAAAGAATCATCAGAAGAATGAAAATATTATCCAACCTTACAGCTTAGATGTGATGCAGCTGTGAGACATGGACTTTTATAAGTTCTTCCTGACTGTAAACCGTCACACCCACCTGTACAACCCACCAGCCTGACCTTTCTGTAATCATTCTTGGACATTAAAAAGTTAACGAATGGGAGGTAAAGCAGCCATGTGACCTGAGAGTGTATGTGTGTGTGTGTGTGTGTGTGTGTGTGTGTGTGTGTGTATGATCAGTATGGATAAACTGCACTGGTGACCTCATGCAGCAGCAGCAGTGTTCAGTCAATAACAGCACCCTCTTGTGACCCTGTAGGAGTTTGCAGTACTGACCAAAGAGCTGAACCTCTGCCGGGAACAGCTGCTGGAGAGAGAGGAGGAGATAGCAGAGCTGAAGGCAGAGAGAAACAACACACGAGTCAGTACACTTACATGTCTGTTTTACATTATGTACTCCTCTGATTCTGGCATGCAGCTTTACCTTTTCTGAAAGACTTCACATGAGAAAATGTAATCCTCTGAGACACATCAGAGGCACACTGTGGTGAGCTTTTACTGTATGTGAACCACATGTGTTTCCAGCTGCTGCTTGAACATCTGGAGTGCCTGGTGTCCCGCCACGAGCGCAGCCTGAGGATGACCGTGGTGAAGAGGCAGGCCCAGTCTCCGGCCGGGGTCTCCAGCGAGGTGGAGGTCCTAAAAGCCCTCAAGTCCTTGTTTGAGCATCACAAAGCTCTGGATGAGAAAGTGCGCGAAAGGCTACGGGTGGCTCTGGAGCGCGTGGCGGTGCTGGAGGAAGAGCTGCAGTCTTCCTCTCAAGAGGTGAGCTCCTGTTTCTGTTTATTTTTCTTTCCAAATTAGAAATAGGAGACAATTATAGATAGGGCGTCTTTGATGATTCTCTTCTGGATTGTTTTTAGGTTCTTTCTTTAAGGGAGCAAATCAAACGACGCCAGCAAGGACTAGACAACGGCAAAGAGGTAATAGAACACATTTCATAGGCAATATTTTTAATAAACATACATGCAGAACATGAATCATATTTCTTCAGTAGAGATCAGAAAATAGTGGCTTTTAGAGTTGTGTTCATCCTGATCCTGATCCATAACCTGTGACACTAAAAGGGCCCATCATGACAAATGGCTCTGTGGTTATCGTGTAAAAGGTTTCCCATGTTGACCATCTGTAGCTGGATTCATGGTCCCACTTTGTGTCCATTTGCATAGCTCTTTGGCTACACAGTCTGGAGGATTATGGGAATTTAAACCAATGCAGGAAAGGGAGTGACAGTGGAGGTCACCACAAAAAGGAAGAAGCACGAAAGTGCAGAAATAAAGCCAGCTGAGAGGTTTCATTGTCTTTTACACTCCGTCCATGGCAAAGAAGTCCCTACTTTATGCGGCACAGCACAAGCATGAACAAGAGTAGCCCACATTACCAGTTGTTCCACATATTTTTGACATTGCCCCCGGGTCACAGTAGACAGCTACAACATGTAGACGTGGGTCTGCAAAGCTTTGCTTAGCACCTACAGACTACCAATGCACTACAATGTCAGGACGTGTAGTCTAATGTGGTGGCATGCTAACACTTACCAGCCAGCGCTAAACATAAACTACAGAAGGTGCTGGTGGGAACGTCAATAAATCGTCCAAGCCTTTCATCATAAACAAAAGTATTGGACAATATGAAAAGAAGGCTGATCACAAAAAGATTCATCCTGTGGGTGACATGAATATCTCACCAGATTTCATCCACCTAATAGTGATTTTAATGAAAACCATGTCAGCCTCATTGTGGCACTTGAGGAAAAGATGCTGTTTAAGTCAGTTTAAGTTACTAAAGGAGGAGTTAAAAAAAAAAATAGCAAGGGACAAATCATATTATGTTGCAAAACAATATGTTATCTTCTCGCTATGCCTATTCATACATTTTTTATCCAATGAGTGGTAATATAGTAGTGTTTTGACTAGATGCAAGCAGCTCCCTACTTTACCTTTCCCATGTGTTTGCATGTTATGCCCATAAACAGTCTGCTACGCCATCACCAATTTCTCAAACATGAATCAATAGATTAAATTTTTGAACTACTTCATGAACTGCCGTAAGACTGTTACGGACTGTTGGACTGAATATGCAGAACTTTCAACACTATATATTTTCTAAATCAAATAATAAATTTTTTGTATTTCACAGCAGTGGCCTTTTACACCTGTTTCTTTGCACAGTTCAGGAAATGGAGCACCTGGAACGTAGGTCTACAAGAGGCAAAATAAATATTTTATAGCAAAAAACTTAAAAGAGGGTGTTTCGTATTGTTTTTTTTGCTATTTTTCTAACAGGTTGCATACATATGTCTTAAACTAGTGGGACAGATAATAAAAGTGGGTGCGGTTTAATGCTGCATAATTCTTTCCTCGCTCAGCAGCTGGAGTGCTGATCAGGTGCCACTGATTGCCAGAAGCTACTGCAGCTATTGCAATAGCTGTATACAGTATATTCTTAGATCGGTATAGCTGCCATATGGCTTCCAGCCATCAGTGACACGATTCAGTTCACTCCTATTGAGCAGCATTTCAGTCATTCTGTGAGGAGGAACTCATGCACCATCTTCTGTTTTTGTGGACTGTATTGACTTTAATGGAAACTTCTCGCAATCAGTAAGAGTACGTTGTGTTTCTGTTTCTGTTACTTTACATTCACCTGACATAATCTTTGCTCTTGATGGATGACAGATAAATTAATTTCCGGAATACAACTATGCAGAGAGCAGTGGGTGCTGAAAAGCTGAAATCCATTCAAAATTTATTTTCTCTATACAAAGGCAGCCTTGGTGTGAGAAGTATTCAGATCCCTTACTTGAAGTCGCAATACCTTTCTATATTTTTATTAAAACATGCAGGTGCTTTAAACAAGTTCCCTCCTCCCTCATTAGACTTACTAGCGTCATTACTTCACGGCTTCTCATGGTGGCACTTGGACAACCCAACAGAGCATGCTTTTCAGTTACTGAAGACAAATCTGAATGCAGAGAGACCCACAAACAAGCAGCAACTGAAGTCGGCTGCAGTAAAGGCCTGGCAGAGCATCTCAAGAGAGGAAACACAGCATTTGATGAAGTCCATGGCTTGTAGACTTAAGGCAGTCATTGGCTGCAAAGGATTTTCATCAAAGTATTAAAAAACTCCTTACATTTAAATCATTATATTTAAAATGATGTTAGTTTCTCCAATTACTTTTGAGCCTCTGAAAATGGTGGACTGTGTATAAAAAATGCCTGTAATTCTTAAACAGTTAATAAAATACTTTTGTAAAACCCCTTGAATTAAAGCAGAAAGTCTGCACTTTAATCACATGTTGATTGTCTGAGTTAAAATCCACTGCGGTGGTGTACGGAGGCAAAGCTACAAAAAATTACAGCTTTAACTGTATGAAATGAATGAGGGTAAAAGTGAACAGAACTTAACTAACTTGTAGGGAAGAAGAAACTCGTGGGGAAAAATGGCCAGCAGCGGGCAAAAGCAAATCAGTGAGCTAATTCATTAAATCGATGTATGTATTATTATCGAGTATCATGAAACCGTTATCTTGGACAAGTTATCATGTATCCCCCCCCTATGAGCAACAGAATGTTTTTATGGCATAAAAATCATTTATTCAGAGTGCTATCAAGAAAACTTACTGTAAGTACCAACTGTGTAATTTATGGGGGTTTTTTGTACAAAAACGTAAGAGAAAGAGAAAAGATATCTTGTCTAGGTTTAGCTACTAGTTAAATTCCATCTGCAGTCCCCAGGAAGGTAAAACAATATGTTATAAAATACAAAGAAATATCCAGGATATTGCATACAAATAGAATAAATTAATCAGTATACTCACATAGACTAAAAACCCCACTTCCCCTTAGAAAAATTAACACACTGTAAAACCTTCATATGTACACACCCGTCATTCAATAACCAGATTATCTCACCCATGCATGTACCTTTTTTTTAGATCAGGGTGATACAGGTAAAAATGCTGACAAGATTTGTTTCTTACATTTGTTTTCAAACCATCAGGGCACTTATTCCATTCCTTAATGGACTACAAGGGGAAAAAAGAAAAGGCAGAGCTGCTTTTAAGAGCTCTACACTCCCCCCCGAGCATGTGACCTGGAAGCTCCGGTCACCTGTTCTGAGCCACAGTTGTACAAATCTTTACAGTGGTGGAGGTGCAGTATTGTAACTATTTTAAAGATAAGATAAACATCTGAGTAGAAGAATAGGTTTTAGATGTTACTGTATACACTACAACAGCATTGTTTTTAACATATAGGAATGCAATCTATTTTATAATAATTTGTATCTTAAACTTTTTGCTGCATGACGAATGTTGCAGAGGTCAAATTAAAGTTCTTAAGTTTTATTTGTGTGACGCTGAGTTGGAAAGTAGCAAATGATATATAGCCAGAAACCCTTGAAGTTTTATTCTTACTCATCAAAACTTTATCATTTTTACTTTTCTTTCAGAGGCTTCCCAATGGACCATCCTCCATCCTGGATGACGGAGACATTGACAGGCAGAGAGAGGGCGAGATAGAGAGACAGAGGTCAGAGCTGGGACAGCTGAAAGAGAGACTGGCCCTCATGTGCAGACAGGTACTCAGTTCAGATGCTCCTAAGGTCTAAATGCACTCACCAAAACAAGCAAAATATCACAAGCCTGAAATACTAACAGACAGAAAACGATGTGCTCAGCCTTGTATCCCTCACTTCCTGTCAGGTTGGGGAAATCGAAGAGCAGCTGACGTCCGCCAGGAGGGAGCTGGCCAGATCGGAGGAGACCAACCAGAAACTACAGAGGGATCTAAAGGAGGTGAGACTCGCTGAGCTGCTGGCTATACCGGCTATTTTATTCATACTCATGGAAATGTGTAGCCATTTGCTGTGGCAACTAAACTGTTTGTGTATGTCGCAGCAGCCGCTGCTGCTGTATGCAAAACAGCCACGGTGTCATCAGTAGAGCTGCAGGCGTTTTTCGCATGGATGCGGCCCTGTTAATCAGTCAGTGTACTGGCAGCTGATTGTGCATGTGGGGCATTTTGGGACAAGAGTTAGTCGAGCGAGTTTAATCAGCAGACTTTATCTTCCCACCCCACCCTCACCCTTATTTCTCTTGGACATGTGCAGCTGTCTAAGTGGGTGCTTCTGACATCTGTCAACAACAACTATCAACCAGTCATTATCATTTTTAAATAATAGCAGTTCACACCACGTGAATTTGCTTTAGAGAACATCTACCTGTAAACTTGCCATTTGCCCTCTTACCCCTTTCTATTTGTCCTTCACAGTTCTTCATTTTACATATTTTCACAGGCGCTCTGTCAAAGGGAAGACATGGAAGAGCGAATCACCACATTAGAACGCAGGTTTGTGTTTTCTCTCCATCCCCATCAACTCAGAGTGTGATGGAGGACAGAAACTGCCATAAACAAAATTATATAAATAAAAAAAATAAAAATAACATGCTAATGAATGCACTAAAACTATATTAAAAATAGATGTAGGCATAAATTTATCCATAAATTTCATGCATTTAAATTTGCTTTAACTTACTTGTATTTATTCCCTATTTATTCTCATGTAATTTTACATTTTATTTGTTATTCTACAAATTTTTAGATTCATTAATTTATTTGTGACATTCTCTTTGCATTTTTTTTCCCTGTTTATTCCCCTTTTTCCTTTTTATATTTGTACATACATTCCTGCTTCATTATGCAAGTGTCATATAAAACACTTGCATAAGGGCCAGTTTTTAACCTGTTGGTTGATCGCCATGATGCTTTGCTCTCACACCAAACTCACTCACAACAGAAACAAAATACAGAACTAAAAACAGAAGTGAACAAATAATTGTATTAATAAAATGTTAAAATTTTAATTGGAAAGTGAAAAGAAGGATATTTAATAAAAAGTACATAAATGCAGAAGCAAATTAAAACATTTATTGTCACATTTTGTAAATTAATTAATGTTTAAATATTATTTTTGGTGGATTTAATGGGATATTAATTAATTTATTGAGTAATTTATTTATTTATTTATATGTTTTTGATGAATACAGTTTTAGTCTTTCATATAAAAGATTCCCTTTCTTCCAAAATGTTCTCCACTCACGGCTCCATTGGGTTCTGGTTTGCAGGTACCTGAGTGCCCAGAGGGAGGCGACTTCTCTCCATGACATAAAAGATAAACTGGAAAATGAGTTGGCCAGCAAGGAGTCACTCTACAGACAGGTTAGGTTAAAAGTCTGTTTCATCTCCGTGTGTGTTCATGTCTCTGCTGTTGATTGGCAGCTTGGCCGTGTTTCACATTGGCACAGAGAGCGTGCCATTATTGCGTTTTCTTTTTCCCCCAACGGCTTTAAACATGTCTTTTGCCCTCGGCAATCTTCTATTGTGGTCTGAATTTAACTACTCCCTGTCATCCTGCTTCCCCGCAGAGCGAAGAGAAGAACCGGCAGCTCCAGGAGCGTCTCGATGATGCCAAACAGAAGCTGCAGCAAACCCTGCAGAGGGCTGAGACGCTGCCTGAGATTGAAGCCCAGCTCGCCCAGAGAGTGGCTGCACTCAACAAGGTGTGTACACCCTAATCAGAAATAATAAACCTCTGTTGGTGCATTTTTTGAGTTATCTGATAGGTTTGGCAATGTCTTACAGACCTTTTTGTCCCCAGTCATTTTTTTAAATAACAAAGCAAAAACAGCAATATTTTCTCAAGACAACATTAAATTTTGTGCAAGCTGGAATGTGCTCCTTAGCAGAGATTGCATGTGTGTGGACATGCAGGCAGGTGCAAGCAGGAGCATTTGAGTATGCATGTATGTGTGCATTCATGCACAAATAAAATGAAAAAAACCCACAAAAAACAAAAACAAAAAACAAGATGTCAAAAGACAGAAGAATACCAAATATTTTATCAAGCCGTGCCAGCGATTCATAAGCAAACAATCTGAGATGAAAGTCAGCCCAGGGCACAGAGTGAGCACAGCTATTACATCCTTGGGCGCTCAACACATCAAGGATTGTACACCGCACAAATTCTTTATGACTGACTGATTTAATTGCACATATGTTAACCTCTTACATTCCCATAAATAAATTTCCTCACTCACACACAAAAATTTGCATAACAATCACGCTCCTCCTGTTAGTCAAACATCTTAAACGTCTCCTGCTTCTTCTTACATGTTCAGGCAGTAAGGCTGCTATTGAAGGATAAGATTAATGTACTGTAAGCAACAAGAAAACAAACTTTTCCTGTTACAGTGTGATCTGTACAGGCATGTAACTAATTGAGAGAATAAGTCAACAAGCTGTTTCTTTTGTGTTAATTTGTATTAGTGTTGCAACATGATTCAGGCTCTAACCTTGCTCTCCAATCACTCAGGCGGAGGAGCGTCATGGTAACTTTGAGGAGCGACTGCGACAGATGGAGGCGCAACTGGAGGAGAAGAACCAGGAGCTACAGCGAGTGAGTCATGCTTGCTTTTCTGTCTTTCTGTGTTTTCATCCTCCCCCTCTTTCATGCCATTCCTTTTGTCAGGCTTTACGTCGCACAAAGGCGCACTAATTTTCTAAACCCTCTATTTGACCGTGTGCATTCAGATAGAAATCTTTGTCTCTCTCTCAGTCAAGTAGATTGCTTGTTATTAACTCTCCTTCCACCCTCCCTTCTCTCAATCTCTGATTTTTTTTTTTAAATCTTTCTCTCTCACTCAACTCGCTTACTCTCCCCCTCAGGCGAGGCAGAGGGAGAGGATGAATGATGAACACAATAAGCGTCTCTCCGACACGGTGGACAAGCTACTGTCTGAGTCAAATGAGAGGCTGCAGCTCCATCTGAAGGAGAGGATGGCTGCCCTGGAAGAAAAGGTGACCGGCTCCGACCTGAGAAAGAATTCAAAGCAACAGATTTTTTTAATCAGAACCACATTAACTGCAGTAAATATTATCTTAACCCCCAAATTAACTCCTGGCCTCGGGAGTGTTCACTCACTTCTCTGCCCTCCAGGAAGTGACCAGTTTAAACTTGAGTACATTCCCAAACTGTGCTTCAAACACCAAGGCTTCATAAGCTCTTTTAGTGTCCTTTGTTATTATTTCTGGAGCTCATTATTTGTTTTTTTATCAATTTACATTTACTATCAGTCAGTATACAGTAGAGGAAAACTTAGGTAGAACTAAAAGTAATGTAAATTAATAATATTTAAAAAATAATATTAAAAAAAACTTGAAAATTTTTATTTTTTAACCTACTCTCCTTTGTGCACAGTCCGCACATTATTTGCACTTTCTTCCTTACCAGGCAAATTTTCTGAACAGTCAGCAAACAAAAGGGGTCTTTTCTAAATGTAAACTGCTGTGATTTTGCAACAGGTATAAAATCCTGTTGATTATAAAAATCGAGGTGAGATCAGGTTTAAAGGAATGCGCTCTTCTTGAAACCGGAGCTCTGTCAAACCGTTCATTTACACTGCTGCACAGTAAGTTCCTTACTGAACTGTTACTTATAGCACAATAGTTTACTGTTAATTTAGTCTTTAAATTATCCTGCTGAATTTTGAGATACATAACTTTTAAAGTTGAGCATCTTTATATCATTTTTAGCAAGTGTATTTTTGACAAATAATACTTTGTTGTGTATGAGTAATCTGAATAATGTTACATAGTTGCATAGTTTAAGCATAATTTCATGCATGTCAATCCATCCTGAAAACTAGATTTTTTTTACCCACATGCAATAATGTGGTTTCTTCCTGCCCTTACTTTTCATGATAAAAGCCCCAGAAATAAACACTGTTTTACTACTGTACTCTTGCAGTAGTTCAGGGAACTGTTGCTAAGAAGCAACTCAGTAAAATATCTTACAGAAGTAGGTTGAAGCAATTTGTGGCGGATTCTAGGATTAGATAAAAATCGCATTTTTGGTTTTACTAGTTACGAATTGGTTTGCACTGTTGCCTCACAGCAAGAAGGTCCTGAGTTTGAATCCACCTTTCTTTGTGGAGTGCATGTTCTTCCTCTGCCTGTTCTCTCTGGGTACTCCAGCTTCCCACCACAGTCCAAAGACATGTATGTCAGGTTAACTAGTGATTCTGAATTGGTGGTAGGTGTGAATGGTTGTCTATCTCTCTCTGTTAGCCCTGTGATAGATTGGCGACCTGTCCAGGGTGTGCCCCATCGCCCATCCTATCCCAGCTGGGATAGACTTCAGCCCCCTGCAACCTCGAGTTGGATAAGTGGAAGAAAGTGGATGGATAGTTATGAATTAGATTAGGATTTTTTTATTATTAAACAAACACACGTTTATTGCTTTTTGTGAAGAATTTCCAATACATACATCTCTGCTTAAATGCATACATTTCTGTAGAACACTGCTATTGATGTGAATTAATCTAATATGCAGGCACATTTTCTCACATTTGTAGAACAAATCAGGTTCCTCTGACAGAAGTTTACATCTCATTATACTGTTGTTACTTGTCATTCTTTTTCTCCAGAATGCCCTATCAGAGGAACTGTCCAACATGAAGAAACTCCAGGATGATCTGTTGGCAAACAAGGTGACCATACTTTCAGGCCTCTTTCTTAGCTTAAACTAGTAGACATTTCCTCTTTTCTCTAACTCTCTTTTCCATTTGCAGGACCAGCTGATTGCTGAGCTGGAAAGGCTTCAGCTTGAGCTGGATCAACTGAGAGCGAGGCCAGGGGGCTCTTACTCCAGGTGGGTACTATTCACAAATCAGCACCACTGGAGGCTTCTGACTCTCACCATTATTTGGAGTCTCCTGAATGCCCCCACCTGACTGTAGAGATCCCAGTGTTGTGTCTCTTGTCATTATGGAAAAAACACTCCATAGTAGAGGCATTTAAAGCTGTCAACACTCACAGCACAGGGCTAAAACTGTGTTGATATCTATACACACTCACTGTACAAGCACATGCATGATCCAGGATGGCTAATTCTCACTTTCTCATCTGCATGTCTTGACACTGTGTTTGATAGCTGTCTGTAGACGTGTTAATGGGAACATCTGCGGCTGTTGTACTGTGTCTTCATTTCCCATGCTCTTTGAATTATTATTATTGGACAATTTTTTATTTTTGACATTGATATTTTAACTTTTAATATTTCATCTTTGGAGTTGGCACATGTTATGTTACAGTACCTCACTTTGTTTGCTACTTGTTTGTCTTTGTTGTACCATGGTTGTTTATCGTTTCATCTTATCGCATATCATCTCTGCTTTTATTTTTCCAGTCGCTCTCTGCCAGGTAGCGCTCTGGAGCTGAGGTATTCCCATGGAGGCGGGTCCCTCCCAGCAGGCTCCACCACTCATCTGGATCCCTTCGGCAATGCCTCCGCTGGGGGCGTGGTCAGACGAAGTCACTGGACCCGCTGGAGCTCTGCCCATGAGGACTCTACCAAGGTGAGGCTCTAAGATGTTGTAAAAGCTACTTCATAAATTACTCTGCAGAGATTTAAAAGTGATTGCTGTGATCGATTAATAATTTTTTGTAGTAAAGAATCCTTGTTCCTCAGTGATGCATTGTGATAAATTTTGGGATGCATACACAGACAGTATTTGTTTATAGGATCTGTACATTGTTGTTTTAGTCTTCTCATCAAGATCAGTGTGTAGACACTGGCTTCTACAGTTTGTTTACATGTGAAACAAGTAGCTCATTCACTGAAAATATGTGAAATTAGATGTTCCTAGCATAGACTGTATATAAAAGATGGACATCACCCATTGCTTTTTTGGACTTTGCACTTTGAATCCTCTGTGCTATGTAAAGTGGGATACCTGGTTACTCTCATTATAAATTTGCAGATATTTGGTCACAAACCGCAGTACTGAACATGAAAATGCTGACTGTACGATCACAATAGATTAAAGGGGAACATAAATTCTTATACAGAATTTCACAGCAATCCATCCAGTAGTTGCTGAGTTATTTCAGATGGCTAAAAATTCTATTTAATGTTGAATGATTAGTATTTGTGAATGGGATCAGATGTTCATTGTGTAGTAAATCCTCTTTTCTTGCTTTCTGTGTGCAGTACTCAGACTGGGAGCGCGAGGCTATGATGGGGACTGGGTTCCAGCCAGGCATGGATGTGGGATGCTCAGACGATGAGGATGAAGGGGAACCTCGGTTTGGCTCTGAGCTTCTGTCCCCCAGTGGACAGACAGACGTGCAGACCCTGGCCATCATGCTGCAGGAACAGCTGGAGGCCATCAATAAGGAGATCAAGTAAGGAAGGCCAACAGTACTTAGAGTTTCAGAGAAGTAAGAATGTGAGAAATACCTCCCTAAATACTACACACTGATTCACACCAACACCTGCTACAACTTCAAAAACAAACATATCAGCACCTCTCTGACACGCCTTGAAGGGAAAATGCAGTTGTGAAAGAATTACTCAGACCCTGATAAATTAATGTATTATTAGATTATTAATGGATGTGTCAATACGTAAGGAGCAGTTGCAGGTGTTCAAGGCAGAGCTAATTTTAGCAACTTTGGACCCCCTTTTGCCTTAATTCTTTGTGGCATAGATTCAACAAAGTCCTGGAAAAATTCCTCAGAGATTTTGCTCCATATTGACATGATAGCATCACACAGTTGCTGCAGATTTGTCGGCTGCACATCCATGTTGCAAATTATCTGTTCCACTGATCCCAAAGATGCTCTATTGGATTGAGATCTGGTGACTGTGGAGGCCATTTGAGTACAGTGAACTCATTGTCATGTTCAAGAAATCAGTTTGAAATGATTTGAGCCTTTTGACATAGTGCTTTTTTCTGCTGGAAGCAACCATCAGAAGATGGCTGCTTGGGGGTACACTGTGGTCATTAAGCGATGGACATGGTCAGCAACAGTACTGAGGTAGGCTGTGGTGTTTAAACAATGCTCATTTGGTACTAAGGGGCCCAAAGTGTGCCAAGAAAATGTCCCCCACACCATTACACCAGCACCAGCAGCTTGAACTGTTGATACAAGGCAGGATGTATCCATACTTTCATGTTTTCGCCAAATTCTGACACTGCCATCCGAATGTCGCAGCAGAAATCGAGACTCATCAGACCAGACAACATTTTTCAAATCTTCTGTTGTCCAAATTTGGTGAGCCTATGTGAATTGTAGTCTCAGTTTCCTGTTCTTAGCTGACATGAGTGTCACCTGGTGTGGTCTTCTGCTGTTGTAGCCCATCTGCGTGTTGTGCATTCAGAGATGCTCCTCTGCATACCTTGGTAGTAGCGAGTGGTTATTTCTGTCACCTTCCTATCCGCTTGAAGCAGTCTATCCATTCTCCTCTGATTTCTGGCATCAACAAGGCGTTTTCGCCCAGAGAACTGCAGCTCACTGGAAATTTTCTATTTTTCAGACCATTCTCTATAAATCCTACAGAAGGTTGTGCTGGAAAATCCCAGTAGATCAGCAGTTTCTGAAAACCTCAGACCAGCCCATTTGGCACTGGCAGCCATGCCACGTTCAAAGTCACATAAATCGCCTTTATTCCCCATTCTGATGCTCAGTTTGAACGTCAGCAGGTCATCTTGACCATGTCTACATGCCAAAACTAGCACTGGGCTGCTACCATGTGATTGGCTGATTAGATATTTGTGTATCTAATCAGCCATTAGTGTGTTATTTTGTATATATTACATATCAGCTTGGTCTAATGGTTCTCAATCCAGGATTGTGACATTAGTAAATGGAAAGGGAACCATTTTCTATAAATTTGAATTTATTTGTAAAATGTTGGATGAAACCTACCTTCACATGTTGTTAATTGTTTTCATCTGGACTAACAGGAGTAGATGTGCTTGACACAGCAGGTTTTAGTGAAGTTGTTGTTAAATTAAACAGGTGATCTAAATGCCAGCCCACATCAGCTGATGGCTAAGCTAATACCTTTCTGTGCATCCGCCTGGAAAAAGAATCTCACATAGGGTGCTATTTAAGTTGCTAGAGCCAGCCTATAGGTGCAGTGCTGCTGCTGCAAGCCGCCTTGCAACCCAACTCCACCCCAGCTTTTCCTTTTCATATTATTTCTGACTTAATCAATGTCATGTCTGTTGTCACTGATGCCTATTGTGTGGGGGGCTGCTCAGGCTTTCCACATAAGGGTGCAGAATGGCGGGGATGTCCCAGAACAGAGCCATACCACCAAACATAAATAACAGCACAAGGAAATGAGAAATTTGAATATATGATATGAAAGACTTGGGACTGCTTGGGAATACTGTACTTTGGGAAATTCTGTGGACCTGACTGAATTTTTATTATTTGCAAAATATTCCAGCTAGTCAGTATGATGATTTGCTGTTTTGCTCTGTTTTTGTATGATTTTAATAAGATTTGGACCACGTTTAAATTGGTTACATGATGATGATTAGCTGTGATTTATGTTTGACTTTTTTTTTCACTTACAGGTTGAAATGTTTTGGCAAAGGAATGTAAAATGTAATAATTTGCTTCCTTGTAGAGCATTAAATAAGGAGAATGATATCATACCTATTTTTGTATGTGAAATAATTAACTGCTTAGCTTAGCATAAAGAATGGAAACAGGGGGAGACTGCTAACCAGGCTCTGTCCAAAGGTAACACAACCATTTTTATGGCATAAACAAACAAAATATAAAAGTAAATTTGCCAGCTTTAGTGGTGCTTATCTGTAGAGTAGATTTATTATTGGATAGAGCCAGGGGAGCTGCTCCCCGTGCCCTAGTCTTTGTGCTCTAAGCTAAGCTTACTGGCTGCTGGCTGTAGCTACAGACACCAGTGTGGCATCACCTTTCTCAGCAAGAAAGCTAACAAGCTTATTTCCCAAAAATGTCAAACTACTCCTTTAAGTCTGTCCTGATTTGTTTAGAGCTGAAGTGCACTTCTGTGGCCTGTTTCTGCTTTCTAACATTATACGCATGTTTCTCACCCTGTGCATGAAAACCCAGATTGATCCAGGAGGAGAAGGAGAACACAGAGTTGCGTGCTGAGGAGATCGAGAGCCGGGTCAGTGTGGCTTTGGACAGTCCGCCCATCCCTCCCTCTTCCCTGGGGAGAGACAGCACAGGACGGGGCTTTATCCCCTCGTCCATCACATCTTCCACCCTGGCCTCCCCCTCTCCCCCCAGCTCTGGGCACTCCACCCCTCGTCTGCCTCACTCCCCTGCCCGTGAGACTGATAGACAGGTACGGCTGGAATGTAGAGAAGAACTCCTATTTCAGTTCGTGTTAACCTTTTTACCTCACCTTTGTGTCAGCCTCCCTGTTTATGCAAACAGCTCCTCCAGACAGTGAGTCATTTAAATAAAGCATAAGTAAATCATGCAGACAGGGTCAGAGAAGCTTAGTTATTCTTCAACATCAACAACGTCAGATTGGGAAAGTTTGATTTAAGCGACTCGTGGTGTGGTATGAGGGTTCCAGCATTTCAGAAATGGGCGGATAGATTACAAGTAATTTTGCAATAAACAAAAAACAAGCTGTCAGTGGTGATTTTGAAAGTGATCATGTTTATGTAGGAGTTCAGGGAGAATAGCAAGACTGGTTACAGCTAGGAAGCAGTATGTAAGCCAAAGAAAATAATGAAATAGCTCAAAAGACTGTAGCAGGAAATCCAGTCGGCTTCCACTTCTGTTCAAGTCAAAAAGGTGAGGTTAAAACTGAGCTGTGCCACCAAAATTATACGATGAAAGGATGCATCATACACCAATCCCACTTTTTAACCACTTGCTGAAAAATAGGAGTATAAAAGCATGAAACAACTTTAAACTTTTTGTATGGATTGAGCAAAAAAGATATGTTAGTTAGTGAGCTGTAGAGGTGCTGGTAGGTGTTTTTCCCTTTTTTCCAAATGAATATCTGACAGTGTTGGGAGAATCAGGTCGGGACATTGTCTGAAGTTACCTTTTCTCAAATGTAACACACAGGAAATACTCTGGTTTAGGTGAGGGGAGCCCCCTGGATAAAATATGCTGAAGGTGGGACACATGATGACCACTTGCTTGCTTTTAATTCACCTACGAGGACCAGTGCTATTCTCATTGTCGACAGTCACGTGGACTTTGTACTAGGGAGCTGGCAGCATTAACGCCCGATCTGACTACTATTTGTGTGCATTTCTGTCGGGTAGGGCTGCTGTCCAGCTAAGTGGTAATCTTGTATCAAGTGGGCATAATGTGAGAGCGGTATCAGTATTTGTCCAGTTTCCTTAAGCCTCAATTATTCACGGTTTAACAGTTATTGATTACAAGCACAATATCACCTTTCTTGATCAAAAATTAATTATTTTTGAATGATTGTTGGACAGACTAAAATCAACACAAAAATAGAATTTAAAATTATTTCTTTATTATTTATGTTGGGCAGCACAGGTAAGAAGGTTCTCGGTTTGAATTCATTGGCCGGCTCAGGCCTGTCTGTGTGGAGCTTGCATGCTCTCCCTGTGCCTGTGTGGGCTCCCTCTGGGTACCCCAGCTTCCTTTTACAGCCCGAAGACATCTGCATTAGTTTATTTGGACAGTCTAAATTGTCTGTAAGTGAGAATGATTTTCTGTCTCTATGTGTTGGCCCTGCGATGGACTGGCACCCTGTCTGGGGTGTTCCCCATCTTTTGCCCCATTACAGCTGCAATAGGCTCCAGCCCCCCCATGACCCTGAATTGAATAAGCGGTTAAGAAAACGGATTGATGGATGGATGGATGGATGGATGGATTAGTCAGTTTAAATAATGTGTCCATCATGATACTTTATATGGAGTTACTTTTGTGCCTGTACTATAAAATTGAACAGAAATCATTCAAGAGCAAAACTATAGGCACTCCACTAAAAAAAGCTTTTATTACAACTAAAATAAATGTGTGAGTAAGATGTGAATCCAAAATTTTGTTGGAAAATTAACAATTTTTAAACAATGCAAAAGTGTTGTTTGGCAAAACTCCAAACAGCGGGATATGCGCTACAAAAATATAAGAACAACATAGAAACATCTGTTTTGGCCAGTCTCAACTGAAGTGCCAGCTTGGTAATATCAGCAGTTAGTAATCAAGAGCAGGGTGCTGCAATGGGTTAAAAATGACATATTATTTTCTTAGACATAATTGCTAATATTTTTTTTTTATTTACTAACACAACTTTTGAATACACATTTTAGCCACACATTTATTTTACTAACATTTTTAACATTTTTGAGCATAGTTTCTAGTTTTGATCTAATTTTTTAATCAATTCCAACCCGAGGCCCTTTGCTCCGTGTCTTCCTCTACTCTCTTTCTCCCTACTTTCCTGCCTCCTCTTCACTATCACTATCTAATAAAGGCTTCAAAGCCCACAAAAAAACATCATGATCATGCCACACTTGCTTAATATGACTTCTTGTTTCATCATTGTGTCTGATTATATGGTTTACATTACATATTTCAGAACAACAAAGAAGACGATCGATCCCTCGCTCTTCTTGACTCTACGCCTCCTCCCACTCCTCGTGCACTGCGATTGGACAGAATGACCCTCACCCATCCGGGGGCGATGCTTGATGACCCCAGAGAGTTTCGCAGGTAAGGCAGCCGTGCATTAGACATCAAGTGTAATACTTTTAATGCATATTTATCCTTACACCCTTGGTGGTTTGCTTCGTCTCTCCTTCAGTCTCTCGGCAGATGGCAGCAGCTCCAACAGCAGCCAAGATTCCCTCCACAAGGCCAGCAAGAAGAAAAGCATCAAGTCTTCCATCGGCCGGCTTTTTGGGAAGAAGGAGAAAGGAAGGATGGGCCAACCTGGCCGGGAGGGATCTGTTTCTCTTGGTAAACTAATGAAAGATAAGGGAGGAATAACACTAACTGTTTATGAGTAATGCAAGCTGTCAGCATTTGCATTTAAACACATTTGAGCTTCTTTGGCTCAGTGAATTTCAAGGTATTCTTATCTAATTCATGTAATCTTTGACCCTACTGTTTCTCTCCCAGCATCTACACCCTCTGAAGACCTGGCCTCTGGAGACCCAATGGGGATGAATAAGACAGGAACTCTTGGTCCAGCAGATAAAGACCGCCGCAGCAAAAAAAAGTCAGTGAATTATATGCCGTCCTTTTCATAATTCGATCTTTTACTTGAATGACTCCAAATAAGACATCCCCTTCTGTTCTTATCAGGCATGAGCTGCTGGAAGAAGCATGTCGCCAAGGACTTCCCTTTGCATCTTGGGACGGACCTACTGTTGTGTCTTGGTTGGAGGTAGGAGATAGTAATAAAGGAACAAAAAATTTCTATCTAAATGAAACTTTTACCTTCAATTCATCTGCTGCTTGCCTCCTTCCAGCTGTGGGTGGGAATGCCTGCCTGGTACGTTGCCGCCTGCCGTGCCAATGTGAAGAGCGGTGCGATCATGGCCAACCTGTCCGACACAGAGATCCAGCGGGAGATTGGCATCAGCAACCCCCTGCACCGCCTCAAACTGCGGCTGGCCATACAGGAGATGGTGTCCCTCACCAGTCCGTCTGCCCCAGCCAGCACTCGCTCTGTGAGACTCTTTAACGGCACATACATTTAACAAACCCATAGCCAAGGGGCGCACAAAATAATTAGCTATAAATTATAAAATTGCCCTGGTATATAAAAATTCATAATGTGCTAATGTGAAATAGTCACAAAAATCCAAGCCCTTTTTTCATACTGTCAGCACAGCTTTGAAACTCATGTATTTCAAAGTTCAAAGTGTCTGCACAACTTACATTTTCAAGAGTCCTCTGAGTGGATATATCACCCCCGTAACCAAGAAAACAGAGCTTTAAAGAAGTGGCAACTGTTGCATTTTAACCCAAACTGTGATCTTTTTCTAAACCTAACCAAAAGGTTTTATAGCCCAAACATAACGAGTAGTGTTGGCCCCTAAAAGTAACCCAACAATGACATGAAAAGTGAAAAGCAAAAGATAACACACCTTACATGTAAAATAATACACCAAAGAAAGTGTAAATATCATCTGTTGCAGCTGGCACTTGAACAGTGGTGTTTGGTGTGAGAGGCAAAATTACTTATGCCTCCTCCAACCTCCAAAAATTTGACTTTTTCGCACTTTAAAGCTTGAAAAAAACAGATTTCATCTAAATGGATGCAAATCAATAGATATGAGACCAGGCTGCTAAAAAAATTGTGTTCCTGCAAACAAATAAAGGTAAAAACCCATGTCCAGGATCACGGATAAACAGATTGAGTTTTGTGCGTTTTTGCAGAACTTGCAGAAAACTTTGTTGTATCTAGAGATGGGGACCATTTAAGCTGCAAGTTTTAGAATGCCATTAGTTCCAGTGGCTAATAAAACTGCAAATGGTATTAAGGATATGCCTAATATGTAGGATTATGAGGGGGTCATTGGAAAAAGTTCTATCCTGTAAGGGGTCTCTGCCCCTAGGGGCTAAAATACCCCTTCTAGCCCCCAAAAAGTTTGAGAACCCCCGTTTTAATATACTCATTTACCTTAAAGAATTAATATCTTCTCTTGGTATTTAAAAAAAAATCCCTGTCTAGACAGCTTCCCCATAGGATTAAATGTAAAGAAGCCTTTAATTGGAGCGCACTAAGACCTTAAACTCCTTCATATGTCAATTTATGTATTCATTTGGGACTGATATCTATCTTTATGCTGAACATAGACTTTTTGCTGAGAAAACCCAGTTGTTGCATCCATGTTTAAAGTCTGAGTTATACGTTGAGCCAGATGTTTGTTGTTTTGAGACTGGCTCAATGGATTTCAAAGTCTCTTTGAAATCCACATAATTAGCAGCAAAATCTAGTCAGTCACTAGTCATAAAAATAAAATGTGACCTAGAGTGTATGATATGAAATAGGAATGATGTAATATAAATAGCTGATTGTGGTAAGCAGTATGTAGGAAAGAAAAGGGTGGGAATTGTGTGACACAGTGAGGATGCATGTTAGAGCGAGAAATAAAGAAAACAGATGCAGAAAAATTTTAAATGTTAATGTACATGAAGAATATCCTTCATGTAATAAATGTCAAAAATAATCAAGATATGAATGGAAATAGACTCTGCTGCGACTGTTAAGGCTCACCTTTGTCATCTGGAAAGCATTGCCAACAAAAACCTCTCACTCAGCAACAAAGACAAACCAGATGTTGAAAAATGTAGTAAAAGTATTGCACGCACATCTGTTTGTGGCACTGTTTTTTTCTGCCAGGAAGATAAAGTGAAAAATAACTGAAAGGCATCTTCTTTTAAGTGCCTGCTTTGGAGTTTGGAACAAATGCCAGATTTTGGTTTGTCTTGGCTATTCCGTTTATGCGCTTGGCTGTGTCTGTATTTACAGTAGGAATATTAATGATATGATTCAAGCTGGAAAATGGTCAATCATGCAGTTTTGCTCAGCAGACTGAACAGATTTATTAGTTATCAGTTAACGTAAGCTGGTCAAACCTCTTTCTCATGGAAATCACCATGGCAATGAGAAAGCAGTCTGGTGTTTTGGTTGGCTGACATCTTTTGATGTGACTGTTTTGGCACAGTGAAAAAGTACAAGTGTTGACTCATTGCTTTAGACAGGCAGTGAAGTGTGTGGTGTGTTTTTTTTAAATTTTTTTTATCTTTTATCTCACGGCTTCACTTGTTGTGTTCACATGACTGCAGTCTACCAGTAACGTTTGGATGACCCACGCAGAGATGGAGTCTCTGAACGCCGCCACCAAACCTCCGGTTAGTGCCCCAGCCGTCCTGTCTCTGTCTGACAAACTGCCCTTTTATGGTCATGGTTATTTTATTTGAATAATGTTGAGCGTCTCGTCTGGTCTGAATCATGTTGATGAGTCTCTCCCCTCCCTTCTCCTCTCTCTCCTTGTATTTCTTTTTTGTATTTCTATCTTTCTGTGGGCCCAGGCCATAGTGTTGAGCATCTTCTTCTCTCCCTGTTGTTGCTGTTTCAGTGTGAACTGCTTCCAACTAATTACCCGTTCACTAACACACTGTTCCTCCCTTTTGTCCTCTTTTCCTGCTGCTGCTGTTGCTGCTTCCTCCTCTGCTGCTCCTTCACCATCTATCCATTTGTCCACCCTGCTCTTCACCCCTGCACCCCTCTCCCTCACCACCTCCACATCACTCTCTCTGGCTCTGTCTCTCTCCGTCTTCTTCTTCTCTTCTCTCTCCAGGAGCTGAAAGAGTTCAGCTGGGATCAGGTAAGGATCAACTGCACCTTTTTGAAAAAGTTAGCACAACATGCTGCATATCTGTCATTCATTTCATCTCTAACACCAGTGAGTCATTTGCAGCACCATCAGATATCAGGCCAAGTATGAATCAGTGTTGATCATCTGTGGTTGTCCCCTCCAGATACTGGCCTATGGCGATATGAATCATGAGTGGGTGGGCAATGACTGGCTGCCCAGCCTGGGCCTGCCACAGTATCGGAGCTATTTCATGGAGTCCCTGGTGGATGCCCGCATGCTGGACCACCTGACCAAGAAGGAGCTGAGAGGACAGCTCAAAATGGTGGACAGCTTCCACAGGTAGAGCTCAGCTTCGGCGTGCAGCCATAACTCATGTCACCTCTGGTGTTTATAAAACTCTCATTCTTTACTGATGACCCTCTGTCTTTGTGTGCGTGTTGCATGGGAAATATGAAGGTGTTAAAAGACAATGGGTATGGCACTCTGACAGCTCAGGTGTGTGTCTCCTGGCCCTCTCTAAGTTCTCTTTTGAAGGACTGAAGGGGTCAAAGGTGTTGGGTTGTTAACGCTTCCTGAGCACATGTGAGAGTGGAAACACACCCTCCTCGGTTAACCTCCTTGAACCGCTGACCCTCTGGCTCTTTGCCCTCTCCCAGGGTCAGCTTGCATTACGGCATCATGTGCCTGAAGCGTCTGAATTATGATCGCAAGGAGCTGGAGAGGAGGAGAGAGGAGAGCGCCCACCAGAACAAAGGTGACGCCTTGTTTCTAAGCTATTATCTCACCTTTCACGCCCCAGTGGAGGGATGGTATTGTACAGTTCCTTGACCCTGTAAAGCCAGCTAATTAGTTTATTCATGTGGTGCTATTGTGCTGTTCAAAGCATACCTTAGTGATGACCATAACCAGGTTACATGTTTGTATAATTATTACATTTATTGCATTTTACCGTCACTTTATTGATTTGTTAGTCTGCAATTTCTATTACCGGTGTTATGTTATGTGTCATGGACATGCAAACACTCCTTTCTAAAACACAGCTGAAGTTTAATTATATTAAAAAAAACAAAGCATTTTCTCTTCAGAGAGACCATTAAACCTGTATGTTTCTGGAGCTCATGGAGAAACCAAACTGATTTGGTTAAATACAGCTTCAAATAGGAAATCACGCTGTAGTTAATCAGGCAATATGTTAAACATTTAGGTTTGTATCAAACATCAATAGAACATCCTCCTTAGTAAAGGAAGAACAAATTGATTTGAAGATCATGAATACCACACTATACCATCTTTTCAATGCCTCCTACACGCTGTTCCCTGGCAGTATTCTCAGTAGTGAGTCTGACTCGTACTAGCTCCTGTTGGGTGCTACATGTGAGAAAAAGCCACTTCCCAGCCTGATCATCACTGTATCATCACAGTGTAGTCCAGAGTTCATGTGTGAAAACAGATTTATATGTAGTTGAGCACAATAAGATGATGTATTATCCTATCTTGCAATGGTAAAAAATCCTTCCAAGAATTCCTGGATTCACATCTTGATCTACCTCAAAAGTTAATCACTTCTAAGCAGGCTCATGTCACACCTCTGGGAAAATATTTCATGCATATCTGTCCAAAATCTTTTGAGTTATCCTGCTAACAGACAAACCAAATCAATCTCATACTCAATTAAATGTCAGTGTAAGGAAAAGCCCTAATATTTGTATTGATCAATAGATGAAATGTAAGGAGCAAATCTTTTACAGGACACACAGACACAGCTGCACTGTCCAAAAGGTGATTTTTTTTTTTTTACCCAAAAATACCTATGTTAATGTATAAGTGGGCTTGTGAAAGAGGCCAACTAAACAGAATGCTACTCAAAAAATACTACTTAAGAAACCAAGAACATAACTTAATAAGCTGAGAACTCGGCCTATATACAGCTCTGGAAAAAATTAAGAGACCACTGCAAAATTATCAGTTTCTCTGATTTTGCTATTTATAGGTATATGTTTGAGTAAAATGAACATTTTTGTTTTATTCTATAAACTACTGACAACATAACTCCCAAATTCCAAATACAAATATTTTCATTTAGAGCATTTATTTGCAGAAAATGAAAAATGGTCAAAATACCAAAAAAAGTCCAGTGTTTTCAGACCTCAAATAATGCAAAAAAACCAAGTTCATATTCATTTTTTGAATGAATATGAAGGCAGCAAGTTTTCTTCCAGGATAACCTTGTACGTTGCTTGATTCATACGAAGAGCCAGGCTGAAGTTTGCAAAAGATCATAATGATTGGACCATAGCGGACTGGAGTAAAGTCTTCTCTGATGAGTCTGATTTCCAGATTTGTCCAACAGCTGGTCGTCTAATGGGTAGACGGAGACCTGGAGAGGCCTACAAGCCACAATGTCTCGCACCCACTGTGAAATTTGGTGGAGGATCGGTGATGATCTGGGGATGCTTCAGTAAGGCTGGAGTCGGGCAGATTTATCTTTGCAAAGGACGCATGAATCAAGCCACG